>JZLH01S0210731.1:0-13469 GCA_001188425.1 Eucidaris tribuloides
CGTTTTTTTTTTTTTTTTTTGTTTCTGTAGTATGTAATCGTCCTGTTTTGTCCAATTATAACTTCAATGTGTTTTAATGTACAGGGTCAGCCGATTTTAAGGAATGCTTACCTTTTTGGCCGCACCCCTCTCAGTGTAAATTTGATTTGTGTATATGTCATTTATTCATGTTATATGTCTGTATATTTACATATTTTTTTCAGTAGTTTGTATTTTACTGTGTTTTTATACTGAGCAAATAAATTGAAATTGAAGTAAAAGCTATATATTGTTCAACGCTAGAGGCGCTCTTACCGCAAGTAGATTTCCTGGTATTGACAGCTCCTCTCACTGAAAGCACTAGATACATGATCGGCGAAAGACAACTGAAAATGATGAAACCTACGTCAATCATTATTAACATTGCTAGGGGTAAGCAAATAATTTTCTCATCAATGAATCAGAAATTGCTGAGACGAAACGACGTCTCAGAAGCAACCCAAATCTTCAATTTTCACTTGGAGCCCGTCAGATCACCGTAAGTGAAAATTATAATTTTGGTCGATCATCAGACAATTTGTTTTCAGCAATCTTTCACGAGGTACTGTATGGTTCTGTCACGCCAAACAACAGTAAGCAAGATCAAACCCACCAAAGCCATCTTAAATAGAATAACATTGTGTAGTCATGAGTACTTCCTATACCACCACCCAAAAAGAGATCTTTACGACATCCCAAGAAAATATATGAACTAAAAACAGCAAATATGCACATTTCGTATGACTAAGATATTGCCACTATCCTGCCCCTCCCCCCGAAAAAACCCTGCTCCAATTTTTTTTTTTTTATGAAAAAAGGTCTATATGGCCAACTTTTCGGTAGCGCGCTATTTTCCGGCAAAATAACACAGCAGAAAATTAGTTTTGAAACCATTACACTGCATTGTACTATAATTATGTACTGCATTTAATCAAAATACAGAACCATGTCAAAATCCATCAAAATGATGGATAAAAGTAAGATTATTATTATGAAATCGAATGATTAATCCCAAAATCTGATGTACATTTTAAAAAATTTACAGAAATTTCACAACTTTATTTAGAATATCAATGAGGAATCTACTTTGAGTGGAACTAAGAAATACGTAATTGAAAATGTTCATTATACGTACGTATACCTGATCCTTTCTGAACTTCCATTTACACAAGCGAATGATTAGACTGATTAGTTTTTTTCCTGAGATTGGGCCAACATACGATTATGATCAGTAAATTACTGGCTATACATGATTAAAAAATACGTTTGTCCAACATTTTGATCACTTCTTTCCCCGACAGGTCCGTTAATCGATCACCGCGACCTTGTTCAAGCGTTGAAAGACGGAACAATTTCAGAAGCAGCTCTGGATACAACCGACCCGGAACCCTTACCCCACGACCATCTACTCCTTTCCATGCCGAACGTTATCGTCACCCCTCATTGCAGCTCGTTTACCGTTGAAGCCGAAAACAAACTCTTTCAACTGACAATGGACAGCATAGACGCCGGGATCAAAGGTCATGAGCTACCAGCGGAAGTATTGCCAAATAAGTGATACTGATTAAAATCGGTATACGAATTAAACTTGACTTAAAAAAAAAAACCTGTATTGACATTATTATACTTTATAATTATTATACTTATTATACTTATGAAAATAATGTTCACATATTGGAAAACAATGATGCAGCCTATTGTATTTCCCAGCAATCCGATAGCCATAATCGATTCAAATTGATTATAGTGAAGTAAATTTGTGCATGTAGTAGCCTATGTAATATTTATAGTGGGCCCAGAAAACAAAGGTACATTATAATTATTATTTTCCCCTTCATCATCCACGAAAACTTGTTATTTTTTCCGTTTATCTAATAGCGTGTTCTTTTCTGAACAATACAACACTTAATTTTCGTTCAGTACTTTTCATTTCAGAGCCAATTTTGCAAACCAGTGCCATTTTTTTTAAGGCGGTAACAATTCGTGTTATTACTAATATACCGTTGAAATTACACATAAACTTGAGAATTTACATTGATTCATTAAAAAATGCCCTAAGATGAAAAGTACCAAACCAAACTTGATCTTGGTGCCATTCTAGTCGCAAAAAATAGTCTATCAAATACATTGCATAAATAGAAGCAAATAATTTTGGAAAATATACATTTCCGTTTTTTCTGGGCCACCCTATATAATGACGTTGAAAGATCATAGTGACAATGTGAATGAAACTGGCGATGGTAATTATTAAGTGCAGACATAGTTGGAAAGTACACTCAAGAACCTACTTGTAAAATAATATTATGATACACATACCTTGTATTAATCATGGAAATTAATTTTGCAAGGGTCTGTTATATTTGCAGAACGTCATGATACACATGCCTTGCATTAATTGTGGAAATAAATTTTGCAAGGGCCTGTTATATTTGTAGAACAATAGTATGATACACATGCCTTGAAATATTTGTGTACTGGCAATTATCTTATTTTATAGGAAGATGTAGCCGGCAAGTAACAGTAATTAATAAGTTAGGTAAAAAATTGTTTGGTGTGACTGTTTGTTGCCTAACACAAGGGCGTAGGCTGGTTTGGGCATGGGGAGGTGCACATCTCGGGGAGGTGGAACAGGGAGGTGCACATCTTAGGGAGGTAGAACTAAAGTTGAGAAAATCAGGCGTTGAAAGCAAAAAAAAAAAAACGGTGCAAATTTCTTTTTTGCTATTAGGGTGGAACTCCTATGGCTCTGCGGGGGGGGGGGGGTTGCACGTGCACCCAGTGCACCCCCCAGCCTACGCCCTTGTAACATCCCATTCCCAGCTATACTGCACCGAAACAATAATAATAATGATGATAATAATAATAATAATAATAATAATAATAATAATAATAATAATAATAATAATAATAATAATAATAATAATATTGAATTTTTTTTAAAAAACGGCCTATTATTATTTTATTTGGTAAAAATGTAGACCTTTTAAATTTTGGGGGAGAGTCGGGGTTCGTACAACTCTCCTGACCCCCCTTGCATACACCCATATTTTGGAGGTATTGTCATTCATTATTGCGTAACTGTGGCATTTCTGGTATGATTCTGCATACATAATGAGCATGTAACATTGATACCCACGTGCTCACACGTGGCGAGTTATTGCAAAGATCGCGGGCTCTCTCATTCGTATTTCGAACGTGCGTTTAATTTTATAAATATAGATAAATGTCCGAATAGTTATCAGCGTGAACTCACGGAAGGTCAGTAATAAACGTTTGTAACCCTAAAAAAAAATAATTCCAGCACCCTCTACAATATTTCCACTAGTGTACAAATCAAAAGGCATCAACAAAAGTCAATATGCATTTGGTTTGCATGGGCCTTTTAACCCGTTGCCTCCGAGATTCTGTAATCCCATAGAGTTAACACAGGTAACATCCGGATCCCGTAGCCAACGGGTTAATTGAAATGCTCCCTCTGCCTCTAGAAAGGAGGCGTTAGAGCCAGGGCCAGTACTTTTACTCCTGATCATGTTGTCTTAATTCCTGCAGCAAAACTCATCAGAAAGTTAGAAGCTTCATCCACACAGCTTCTAAGGTATGAAACAGTCTCCCAGACAATGTTAACAATTTTCTCGTACGGGGCTCAAGTTTTCTTTTTCTTTTACACAAATCATAAATCAAGCACCTTATTTCCCCCATTGATAGTGATAGGTTTGTTGAGTTGCTATGAATCATTTGATTAGCCTTCCGGATCCTTGGTGTATTGGTTGACTGTTCATCAGGGGCGTCGGTCCATGTTTCGGATTGGGGGGGGGGCAAAAGTGAAAAATGTCCAAAATTTTCGGCGTGCTCCGCGCGCCAAATTGTAATACAGAATTGTTATGCCACGTTTAATGGTTTTATACTGCTTTCCAATGCTTTTTAAAACAGATACTTGCATTGCATATTGTGAATTTGTCAAATTATCAAAATTATTGGGGGGGGGAATCAATATGTTTGCCCCCCCCCCAATATTTTCATTGGTGGGGCGATCGCTCCTGTCTCCCAAGGATCGACGCATCTGCTGTTCATATTTGCAGTGTTAATAACAGCCTAACATTGTTTCTCATGTTTGACTGAGTAATAGTGCAAAGTAAGAATCGCAAATCAAACCTCACTGAAGTAGCAGTGCAGTATTACCTCAATATTGAAAGGTAGGGGTGCGTGGGTGTTTCTCAATACACCGAAGCCATATCACTGTTTTGTTTTTTGAGACATTTTGATTGTGGTGAAAACTTCACCTTTCACTTGTGCTCAGTCAAACAAAGAAATATTCTTCTTCTTTCGTGTGAGGTAGTAGTATCAAATCAAGTCAAAAATATTAAATATAAAACGCTGCCCCCCCCCATGACAAAATGGCATTACTAACATTTTGGTGTATTGAAGATATTGAGCAAAATGTATTTTGTTAAACACGTAAAGCCCTATTCAGAGTCCTTTTAACAAGCAGATTATGAAACAAAGGGACAATTCTAATTAATATTTTTTTTTGTTCTGCATGTTTAACATGATGTACTGAGTCTCCTACACTATATAACTCAATTTTGAAAAAAAGTCAGTTATGCCCTTTTGTCATGGAGGGGAGGGGGCAGGAAGGTACTCGGGGTGTCAAGGGATACGAGAGTGGAATATTCATTCAGTGCTGAAAATTTTTAATGTGACACACTCCTATACACAATAGCAATTACGGTCATTTTGTGACTTTTGAAATAAATGGTCATTTTGTCTTTAATTTCCTCACACTCTAGCATGACTGGATGGATATCTATGACTTTCACACACAATGTACCTAAGACGGTTATAAACAGTACTGACTAGGTGAACATGTACATTCGATTGCGATTAAGAAATGATACGGATTTGTCTGGGGAACTTACTTTTTGTGTTGTGTTTAAAATTATACTGTATTACCACATTTGGATTATGCTGATATGTATCTCTAATAAATTATGCTTCACATGGGTTGTGCGTATGATATAATGTTGAGTGTCACCATACGAACTTGAAGTATAGTCTTTCTAATCCATTTTCAAATATGTTGTACTGTCGAATGGGAAGAGACATAACGCATAACTCAGGTAAATAATTTTCATTCCATACGTTCATTTTATTGTCAGATATATTCACTGTTCACCCCATACGGTAATATTATGTTGGAATATGTGCAGTACATGAACCTTGTCGAAAACACAAAAGGAATTCATTCATGCATTTACAGACGTTTCCATTTGGATCCTTTATTCTGGCAGTGCGCTTTACATTGATTGCATGCTTCTTGATGGGAGATAACACACGATATCATTCATCTGGGTGAACAGTTATTTGAATGTATCATTTGTCGAACTGTATTTTTCGCCTGGTCCCGTTTGGCGCTTTGCACAAGCTACGTATATCTAATACTACTTGCATATTTGGGGCTCGTTAAACATGGATGCGGAAAGCCATGAGTTGCCATGGATACTAGTGACGATAGATCAATCATCGGCTACTTCTAAATGGTGGGAAGAAGTGCGGAAGAAGTACAACATAGTCCTGTGGGATTACTTCAATACAGATATGGATACTTACATAGACAAAATTGAAGCGATTCTTGTGGGTAACTTTAATGTGCCAACTCTTTCGGAAGAAACACTCAAGAAGATGTCCAATTTGAGAGTAAGAATAGTAATCCATTTAAAGGGTTATTGTAGAGTTGTATGCTGACTTGATTAAATCAACTCAACACAGTAATTGTGACAGAAGGTTGTAGTGACGAATTTTTTTTTCCCCCAAATCCAAGGTCCAAAATTTTTTCCCGGCGGGGGGGTGGGGGTGTCATGAAAATTATTTTTCCAAATCCCCTAAAAAAATTAATTATTTCTCATTTCAAACACCTCTTTTTACGAAAAAGGGGGGTGATATCGTGAAAAAAGGGGGTGATTTCGGGTGAAAAGGGGGGTGTTTAGGGGTGTTTAACACCCCCCCTTTGGCTAAAGGGGGGTGTTTGAACACCCCAAACACCCCCCTGCGTACGCGTATGGATTGGAGACATATACAAAAGGTGAACGCTGAAGGCGAAATATATGGAATGGCAATAAATGCCTCCGAGACAAAGACTGTAACTAGAGGCGTCGATCCTGGGGGATGGGGGGGGGGGGAAACATCGATTTGCCACCCCCTAACTTTGACTGTTTAACAAATTTTATAATATGCAATGTAAATATATGTTTTAAAAAACATTGGAAAGCACTATAAAACCATTAAACATGGCATAGAAACCGCTCTCAAACAATTTTGTATTACAATGTAGCGCGCGGATACTTTTTCACTTTTGCCCCCCCCCCCATCCGAAACATGGATCGACGCCCCTGACTGTAATGGTGTCACGAAAGAAAGAAGCCCCTCTTGTCAATATTTAGATCAATGGCACATCAAATAGAACAGGTCAAACGGTCTGTTTATCTCGGCCAGACAGTCACAATGGATCGAAAATGTAACACTGCAATAAGACAGAGGACTGAGATTGCGAGAACAGTGTTTATGAAAATGAGTTTAGCAAAATGCAAGATGTTTTATGTAGCAGAAAGCTAAAATATTATCTGAAATGCAGAATCCTGAAATGCTACATTTGATGTACTCTGTTGTATGGAGCTGAAACATGGACTCTGTGCAAAGAAACATAACGAAAATTAGAACCTTCAAAAAGTGATGCTTGCGAAGAATGCAGAAAATAAACTGAGCAGAGGCATCAATCCTCGGGGGATGGGGCGAAAAACTTGAAAACTTCATAATATGCAATACAAGGATAATAAAAGCATCGGAAAGCACTATAAAACCATCAAACTTAGCATGAAATACCATCGAATGTACAATATTGTCAAAATTTCGCCGCGCTTCGCGCGCAAAATTCTAAATTCTGAAAGTTTTAACCTTTTTCACTTTTGCCCCCCCCCAATCCGAAACAAAGATCGACGCCCCTGAAACTGAGTGATTAAAATCAGTAACAAAAATGTCCTGAACAGAAACAAATGTGAAGAAGACAAAAGAGAAAGCTTATATCCTAGTCGATAAGAGAAGGAGGCTTGTCGAATTCGCTACTAGAATGGTAGAGGATAAACACGAAAGGAGGTAGGCGGCAAACAACTTGATTTGATGATATTAGGAAATGGACTGGACTTAGATATGAAGAGGTAGAAACGAAGGTCCAAGACCGAAGACGATGGAGGTGCATAGCCGCCAAAACTACCCTGAGGGACGGCACTACAGTGGCGACCGAAAGTATCGACACGTTCCGAACGCGTGCAAACGCGATCACAGAAACGAATTTTGTTTCAATAAACGCAAGGCACGCATTTGCTACGCTGGATTTGCGTTCGTCGCATTTGAACATCGTTTCAAGGAATGCGTGTCCGTGAACGCGTTTGGAACGTGACGATACTTTCGGTTACCACTGCACTTGAATGATTTAAAAGCCCTTTAGATCATGAACCCCCGTTTCAAACCTGAAACCTGTGAAATACTAACTCAGGATTGGAGCGTCTCTGGCAAAGTTCCACTCGATGGACTTGGATCCAGAACCTTCTCATCCTTAGTCCGAAGTCATACATGTCACTACACATTATCTGACCTAACTGATCCAGTCTTTTTTACACACAATTTCGCTGGACATGCTGGACGTGGAACACGTCTCCGTCGCCGTAATTACACAATATCCCGTTAATTTGGCTGGTCTCCTTCTCCTTCTTTTTGAATAATTCTAGGTGTTGGTCACTATCAGCGTTGGGACAGATCATTTGGACCTTCCTATGTTGAGGAGGCTGGGTATCAAGATAGGGTGTGCGCGAGGTGCGATGACAGATACGTGTGCAGATTTCGCCTTTAGTCTGCTTCTTACTGCATCACGAAGAATTCCGGAAAGTAAGTACAATTATAAATTATAATTCAGATTACTGGAAAAAATCACTAAACATTGTTTGCCTGACGGCAAAAAAAAAAACACATGTCGTTCATTTACACTTATGTGCCACACGTGTATTTTCAGATTTCCAGGGTAGGTTCTGCTACCTGACATTTTACCCCTGATATTTGATTGCATTAAGCAAGAAACCTTACCAAATACAACCAGGGTGTATGCAGACATTGAGGGTGAAAACATTAATGGTGGTACATTACCACCGACTGGTATACCTACCCAACAAAAACCAGATATATGCTATGTTGATTACAAAAGAAAATCTGTAGTAATGGTTGAACTGACGGTACCTTTTGAAACAAATATAGACACTGCCCACCAGCGAAAAGAAGATAGGTACGCCGGTCTTGCCCATGATGTGAAAATGTCAGGCTGGAAAATCTCATTGATATGTGTGAAATTGGATCTCGTGGGCTCATTACCCCGTCAAACAAACTCCGTTTGCAAAATATCTTGAAACAATGTACCCACAAGACGAAATACCCAAATTGTAGAGATAAACTACTCAAATCAGTTTTGTTCAGCTCGTACGTAATATTCCTAGGTAGATCAGAACCAGTTTGGCACATGGACCAATATCTCAAAATCTGAACCTGTAACTATTTTGTCAATATGCTTACTCTTAAAATGTCATAATACCATACAATTATAACTGAAAACATAACATTCCTTTCGAAACTGTGTCACTATACTCACTATGTTCAAAACATTAAGTCAATTCCGTTACATTTCATGTTAATTCTATAGTTTATAATCTAACTTCACCATGAGCCCAAATATTGTTTACCTGTTAACTTTGTAATTATGTTCCAATCATCTTATATTCAGTCTAAATGTGTCATATACCCAACGGTTATTGTTATTGTAAATTTGTTCCAGTCATTTGTATTTTGTTTGTTGCATTGTAAAGAAAGAATTATTTTTGATATCCCTGCCATGAGCACGAATTAATAACTTCTCGGGTCCTGGGCGATGTATTGTATCTTTATTATTAATTGTGAATTCGAATAAAGACGATTGAATAAACCTCTGACATTGTACCCCTGACATTTTTAAGTCTGACATTTTTACCCCTGACGTGTTTACCTCTGACATTTTTACCTCTGGCATTTTTACACCGAGCCTTTGATTTTGTCAGTCTAAGATAATCCAATAGATATTTCATATTCTAAGATTAGTATCATTAAACTCGATCGACATAGATTGGTCGTTTATTTTACGTAAAAATCCAGAGATCATTACTTTATTTCTTGTGAAATGGCATTCGATTTATTATGAGCCAATTCTTCAATAAGTTAAAAATCTATAAATTACATTGAAGCTTTGTTAATGTTGATCAGTATTAAAAACTGCGGTGTCATCGGCATATAGTATTGCGATGGAAAGGCAAATTACATATTTCATTAACATACACACAAAAAGGGGCCCTGTCCTTGTGGGATTCCCGCTTTAACTTCTCTGAGAATAGTTGTGGTTGATGCTCCTTGAATTGACACACACTGCTGGCTATGCATTAAATGTCCGTTGAACCATTTAAGCTTAAATTTGCCTATACCATAATATTCCATGTCTTTAGAATAAAACTGAGGGGAATCACATAGAAAGTTCTCTAAAAAAAAACCTACCCCTTTACATTCCAGTTGCCACGTCACGGCTCATCAAGAAACAACTACTCCGATTTGGCTTTTTCGGAACGTTTTGGGGCATCAGATTCTTAGCTAAATTTCAAGATATGTTGGCCACTTTTATCAAAAATTATTGTCATATTCGAAATCTCCCTTAATGACTCTTATAAAATATGTAACATTTTAATCTAGCTCATTTGGTTGCAGGGGCCGTTTAAGCTGTGTCGTCTTGTCAGAGATTAAGTTCCACACAATCATTCACCACATATTTATTTTCTTCTTTAGATATGGCATTGTCACGAGCCTACACGTCGCATTCGGTCATAGATGTCAGCAAAACCATGTCCGTTCTAGGAAGGGATGTATGTCGATCAACTCTTGGCATTGTGGGTATGGGAAACATCGGGTTTGAGGTGGCAAGAAGAGCTTTGGGATTCAAGATGAGGACATTGTATTATAATCGCAATCGAAGGTAGCTGAAAGTTTTTAACTGCTAGTACATTTCTACACACCATAAAAAGGAGTGTTTTTACAATTATAATAATAGTAATAGTAATAATATTTACATTTGCATACATTTCTTTACATATGAAAACGTATCTATATAGAATAATGATGTATATACGGTGTCTATAATATTTGTGAAGGCTTGCGTATGCTTCTTTTTTTTTTTTTTGGAAATTTACGTTAACACCCGGGGTTAACACGTCTTTTACCACAAGGCAACTGGAAACACCATTTACGGCCAATTAAAATAAGTCATTAATTCAAGAATTGCTCACAAACAATGACCTTTGAACTTTTCATCCACCACTCTGCCCCCTTCTGTTCCTTCTTTTATTTTTTCGTCTCTTCTTCCTTCTTTTTTTTCTTTTCTTCCTTCTTCATCTTTTCCTTCTCACTCTCCTCTTCTTCGTATTCTTCTCCTTCCTCCTCCTTCTCCTCTTCTTCTTCTTCTTCTTCTTCTTCTTCTTCTTCTTCTTCTTCTTCTTCTTTTTCTTCATCTTCTTTTTGTATGTATGTATATTTATTTACACAATTGCACAGACTCAAATTTTTTGAAACATATTTCGTTTTAACCAACTTTGTTAAGATTCAGATTTCAGATTCATTCAGATTCATTATTTTTTTGTCCTCATGGAAATTCATCCTGTTGGCATTACAAATATAATTATACATACATTATAAACATAAATTATACTGCACAATACAATTCAATTACTAAACACTTATACCACACCATAGATACACGCATAAACAAACAAATACATTTTCTGTTACAGTCATGGTACACAAATTATTTAAATTAGGCCTATAATATTGTGATGAAGAGTGAAGAGTGAAGAATGAAGAGTGGCTTAACAGGAAGGCAGATATTAATTATTATTGTCATTGTTATTGTCATTATTTCAATTATTATATTGTTACATCTTTATATTATTATATTACATGTACTATCACTTAATGATATGTTAACTGATTGAAGAGGTGGAATGTAACGCAGTACAGATGACTGGCGAAGTGACAAGATACAGGCTTACTCATTGTAGTTCATTGTATTTACTGATAGAGAGCGGAACAAATGAGTTGAGGAAGCGTGAAGTACGTGCTTCCATTGACCTGTAACGTTTGCCTGAGCGCATGAGAGTAACACACAATAGAGTTAGAGCATATTCATGGAATAAATAGTCCTGAATAAGTTTCTGGGGAAGAAACAAAAAGTAGAATACCCTTTTTCGTGCAGGTCAATAGACATTGAAAATGAAGTGAAAGCTGCATATTGTTCAACGCTAGAGGTGCTCTTACCACAAGTAGATTTCCTACTATTGACAGCTCCTCTCACGGAGAGCACTAGATCAATGATCGGTGAAAGACAACTGAAAATGATGAAACCTACTGCAATCATCATTAACATTGCCAGAGGTAAGTCCATATTGGTAAGCGCATTCCTTATTGAGAATAGTACTGGAAAAGAACGAAACAGAAAAAAAATGTCTTGGCAACATTAATGCAACAGAGTTATACAGCTCGGGTCAACTCCCATTTTCCCGTATTATGGAAACTGTAGACAGTTTTCCAATGGAACACGTGTACGGATGTGATTATTATTTACAAGTAGATTACTTTTATTTCATATCTTGACGATTATAGCACAATGGAGCTTATAATAATCGTGATACTCTTTAAAACGGTGATAATGAAAATAATTTACATAATTAATTGATTTTTTTTAGTAATACAAGAGGACTTTGTCTAACTTATGTAAAATTATTGAAAATCACAAGGAACATAATGCTCCTTTATTTTTTGGTTGATTTTGATTTTGTTTGTTTTATCTGATAGGGCTTGGTGAGGGCTTTCAAATTTCCTCACAGAATTGTGAAATTCATTAATTAGGCAAGTTGATTCAAAATCAATAAAAATGACTTTAAAAAAAGCCTGAAAGCCTGAAATGGCATAACTTTGAAATGCGTTCTGTCTAAAATCGCGAGATGCAGGCGAGACGTATATTAAGCTTTGCGTAAAGTTCTTTTTTCTTATCATTTTCGTTCAAAAATAGGAATTTAATTAGTATGATTATGTAAATATACTGACAAACTTATCTTATGTGAAAGTACTATTATTGAATCCAGAAAAAAGCTAACTAACGTATCCTCACTGCATTTGGAACATAATGAGACTTCGGGTCCAGAACTGTGTCAACATTTATATTTTCATCCAAACATTAATTTGGGAAGTTTTTTTTTTAAAAAAAACCCATCGAAACATATGTGCTAGATCCAGAAAACAGTCTTATTACTTTAAGAATTGTTGAAACTGTGATGCATGCATGGATGTTATTTATAATACTTCATGAATGTATCGGTTTTGCAGTAAAATTGTTTGCAGATTGGATTTTGCAGCAATACTGTAAATATACTAGAATATCTGAGTAAATTCCTATTACTGTAGACTTCTGAAAATGTAACTAACCACCTGGGGGGGGGGGGTACTTGCCTAGTAAGGTAAACGAGAGTGTGCTAATAGGTGACTTTTTGGTTCTGAAAAAATGCTTAACGATGGGTTCATGATTTTGAAATTTTACGATTACACTAGATATTTTGCTCTTTTTCATCGCTAAATTACCACTTTTCTTAATAAAAAGCCTTAATAATAAGTACCATTTTCCGCCAAAATGACCCTTAAAAAAGGGTCAGGTTTTTCGACTTCAGCGGCACCCCCCCCCCCGCCGGAACCAAATTTGAGTACCCCCCCCCCCGGGCTAACCACCCGTTTATTGCCTGAAGCCATTTCAGTTAAGCTCATTATAAAACTGATACATTGTCTAAGTACAATGCAGCTAAAAATAAAAATAAAATTTCAACAATTACAAAAATGAATACACCGGTTTTTGCATTAAAACACTGCGTATTTCATATGCTACCAATTTCAACAGGACCGTTAATAGATCACCGCGACCTTGTTCAAGCGTTGAAAGACGGGACAATTTCAGGAGCAGCTCTCGATACAACCGACCCGGAACCATTACCCCACGACCATCCACTCCTCTCGATGCCGAACGTCATCGTAACACCTCATGTCAGCTCGTTCACCGTAGACACAACAACAAGAGTTTTTGAGCTGGTGATGGATAATGTAGATGCAGGGATTAAAGGTCATAATCTACCAGCTGAAGTACTGCCGAATCAGTAATTAGCTTGACATGTTTGATTTTAAATAACAAAAAAAGCTATACATCTAATAATATTGAAATTATGTGGGTTGACTCTTTTCACGCCGAATTCATTCTGTGGGGATAATAATGACAATCATTTGTTCATATTTTTAATATTTTC
>JZLH01S0210735.1:0-10298 GCA_001188425.1 Eucidaris tribuloides
GCTTGTACCCGTGTATTAACCGCACCCACTTTTTTCCGACTTTCCCAACGGAAAATAAGTGCGGTTTATACACTGGCAAATACCGTATAACATGTTGCACTCTTCAGTGCTAAGGAGGATGGTGTAATGCATGTATGAAGTGCAAACAATGGCCTTCAAATTTATGTCTTTTTCATTGATGATGGTTTGTGTAGAATTGTGGTTGAAAATTTCATGACCCTTTAAATTCATAAATCATACCTTAAACTCTCAGAATTAAAAAAAAAAACCTTCCAATGGCATTAAAAAAGACTTAGTGGTGAGAAATTATAATTTATTAATGATTTTTATTGTTTTTTTTTCGGGCAAGTAAATTTGTCTTTCGGGCAAGTAAAATTGTAAAATGTGATAAATTTACTTGCCCGAAGGGCAAGTAAAAAAAAAGTTAGTGTGGAGCCCTGCTGTATCATTTTGATTGTTTCCCAAATCAAATAAAGCTTGCAGACAATCAAAGTGGTTTTCAGTCATTTGTATCCTGAAAATATCGTGTTTAATAGAATGTATCATCATGCATACTTGTACATACTAAATCTCGCTGTAGGATTGGTGAAGAGTTAATCACGTGATAAAGTATAGTTTTGCCCATCAATCACCCAAAAAGAAAAGTTTGTTGCACTCGATATTAATAAAACTTTTACGTTTCATTGAACTACATAGAGTCCAAATGCGTTATCAATATTTTTGAGTGTATGTGGGAAATGAGAGTGCACTGTACCTATCTCTCTCTCTCAAAACCAAACTCTGCAGAGAAGTTAACATTACTTTTCTTTCTCCAAGAGAAGTATTTGTACATCGTTTTCTTTCTTAGACTACAGTTGAGTGGTTTCAGATGAGAAATGTAAGGAAATAATCACCTTTAACCTCTTGGAGATGATTTGATTTCACTATAACACGCATTTTCCATAGACCCCAACACGAGTTACATGTAACTCATACTTACTCTGGTAACGGGTGTTTTCAGGTGATGGGACAAAATAATTATATCTGCAATGATTTGAATAGGCCTAGGAAGATATATCCCGTGAGCCTCTGCGCATTTCTGGTGTGGGGACGTAAATACGCGCTGTACACAAAATAGGAATCTGCATGGAGTTGGTTTTGTATTTCCTTGGTATTACATTAGTCTACAACCGTAGACCCACAACTGCAGTGTGTGTATTACATATGTATAGTAGCTGTGTGTGTAGCCTGCTGTGCAAATATGTTTATATCTACTGAGGCTGCAGATTGTTTCGTTCGCCCTTTCAGGCTGGTTTGCTTTGCAAACCAGCAGCGCGCTTTGCGCGCTGGGATCCCACACCACGAGCCAGTCAGAGTCTGCATAGCAGACTAGTATTACATAGGCTACGTGTACTGATCGAGCTGTTAGCTAATTCAATCTGTTCTGTGGGCTTGTTCATTAAAATAAATATTGGAGTGTATACAGGACATTGGAAATTCCTGATACATTGTGGAGCACAGCTTATGATAAAGAGTCTGTAATTGGATTTCGCATGGTTACACCACCAAATGTGTACTTTTGCACTTGCGCACTGTAGGCCAAATCTTCGAGAAGTTTCGCGGGCAGTAAATCTTCTCAACGTTTTTACCCCAGTGTGAACGGACAAACCAAACTTCGCAAAGTCTTCGAGAAGATAAACTTCGTAAAGATTGGAAATGTGAATGCACCTACTGGGAATGAAACATTTGGTATTATGATTAGCAGCTGTTCAGCACCAGAGAGATGCAAAATGGTTGCCTGCAACCTACAAATTCTCATTATGATTTCTCAGTGGTTTTGACCGAAATATACAGCGTGTTTCTACAGAAAAATAGTGGAAAAAGGTTTATCTTTTCAGGAATCGAAAAACCGTATCGCCGTTAAACCAACCTGTTTCTACAGAGCGAATAATCCGATTAGCTCCCATTCCGTGTTGCAAATACTGTGTCAATCGGAAATCGGGAAATTCAACCTATGACCTCGCAATGCATTGTGGTACATGATCTGGTCCGAAATATGCAGTCACAGGCACGTATTTTCACACGCACCGGTGATCCCTACTTCCGCCAGACACGATACGGTTTTCGCTGTGCGTTTCTACAGAATAGTTAAACGGATTAACACGGCAATAACCACCTCTGGAAGTTGGTTATGATAAACCGTATTTGGCCACATACGGTTTATCAATAAACCATATCGTTTCTGTTTCTACAGGAAGGTTTTCCGGAATTCTGGATACTTAAGCGGGTAATAACAATTAACAGTTTTCTTTTAATAGAAACCTGCCGTTTGACTTATGAGTACTGGTTGTAATTTGGGCAGACATTTAACCTACATGTGTATCTGCTAGAGTATCAGTGGCTACACATTTAAAGCGGTGCTTCGTTTGGATTTGGAATTCAACTTATTTTTGGTAACTACATGTACAGAGTCAATATGCCCTGAATGTACCTGTAAGCCAAAATTAGTGATTTGAGTCATCCACATGTAATGTCAGCATGAAAAAAGTGCACAGACTGTACATAGGGGAATGGTCTGATGCAAGGTTCATCAAATCA
The DNA here is from genome assembly GCA_001188425.1 of Eucidaris tribuloides. Classification (NCBI taxonomy): domain Eukaryota; kingdom Metazoa; phylum Echinodermata; class Echinoidea; order Cidaroida; family Cidaridae; genus Eucidaris; species Eucidaris tribuloides. The sequence goes on from JZLH01S0210735.1 coordinate 2,578, forward strand.
GTGGTTGAGCTAAGATTTACAGGAGACTCCTGAAATGTCTCATGAACCAAAATAGCTTATAAATATGGTTCACCAGTACTACAGATCAATGTAGATTTGTCATGCAGTATCCAGACGATACAACTGTACACTGTACAACTTAAAGGTAAATGACAAGATTCGGGGTAGTCCTCAACTTAAGCTGAAACTATTCTAGAAATACTAGAATCAATATACAAGGATTCTGTTGTGAAAATCCTGTAGTCAAACATTGGCTCATTCTAAAATAACTAATGTCAATATACCTCCTGGCAGGCAAAGCTGTTGTGTAGCTCTCTATGGCTTGTTATATCTATCCGGGCATGATAGAATTACAATAGGTCTATGTTCATGAATGATTCTCCTTAAGTAAACAAATTACAAACAAATCCTTCCAGCTGGGAGATCTACTCCAGCTGCTGCATACGCTGTAGTTGGTATATATTTCAACTGATTTGGTTGTTCAGGCATTTTCAAGTATTCCCAATCATGTCACTAACCTTTAAGGGGGAGGGGGGACTTACCGTACTGTACAAGGTCCAAAACAGTGACAGTGTATTTTAATTTGTAGAAAGTGACAGATGGCATTTGAGAAATATCTGAAGAATATTTTGCGAAGTATTAAAGACACTAAATAACATTGTGGAAGACCTATTTAAAACATTGTCAAACTTCACTATCTGACATATCTAACAGTGCTTGAATGGACAAATAAACACCCTACATGTAAAACACAAAAGTTCAGACAGAAATGCTCAATTTAATGCTGTCACTTATACAGATAAAAATTGGCACATGAATTATTCTCGGCCGATGGAATTTCTCCAACACAGCAGTTTATGGGGGAAAACGGGAATGGTCTCTCAATGATTTTTACTTTTTTTAAGCACTTAATGCTGATTTTGAACTGTAATTTTTTTCACGGCTTTGTTTTTAGACTTTGTCAAAGACACTAGTAGCATGGCAGGGTGCGACATAACCGCTTGCCCGATGGCCCGGGGCAAGTAAACATCGCAGTCGGGCAAGCATTTTGGATTGTCAACTAAAAATACTTGCCCGAATCGGGCAAGTAATAATTTGCAAAGCAAACCTAAGTAAATACCAAAACTGTACTGAAACAAAAATGAAATAAATGGCTGTTTTTACGGAGGAAACGCTGGCCAAAACATCGGCAATTATTTGCTCAAAATGCGTTCTGCAAAGACGCAAAATAAACGGGTGCGTGCAGGAGTCGCAAAGTGCTTTGATTTTGAAGGAGGTTCTACCAACAGAGACATCTGTGTGGCCTGATAACTTGTCCAAGAAAAAAATAAACATCGCGGAAAATTGTGGCAAGGATTGAAGAAATAACAAAGTATTCAGTGAAAAAGTGACTGAGAGTAGCAGGAAAGGTAAGCAGAATGTTTAAAATCACCAGAAAATATATCACAGCCACCTCCAAAAACTCACTGTTTAGCCAACTAGAGATTGCACAGTCCCACATGTGTTAAATGGTGTATGTGAGTTCGTATTTTCAGGTCTTAACTTACGATATTGGCGGTAATTTTCTGCACTTGAAAATGATAAATCTGACCATATAATATTTTTTATATTATAAGTGGATTTTAAGAGGGATACTTGGTCAAAAAGTGGCAAATTTAGCACCTGGAAGTGGAAACCCCACAACATGAAATCGCCACTACCGCTTGTTGGAACACATTGTTATAATCGTTCATATCTGTAATTTATATGATGAATGAAAAAAATGAAAAAAATTGATCATTGATTTTCATAAATATGACAAAAATCATTGATGTGAAAATTTGTGAATGGTTATACATGTGTATATCTCTACATATTCATCACACTAATCAATAATATTTCTATTACTTTTTCGGGCAAGCAAAAACTTCATTCGAGCAAGTATTTTCGAGCTGATTGAAAATTCACTTGCCCGATCGGGCAAGTGGTCCAAAAAAGTTATGTAGCACCGTGAGCATGGGGAATCATGTACATGTAGCTCACATTTTGCAAAATACGTGTACAATGCCTTTAAAATCTGGTACAGAAAAGGATTTTAAAGGCAAGTATTAACTCAATTTTTTCTCTACACGTGAGCTCAAGACTCAAAGACACATGTTTAAAGCATACACACTTTCACTATTTTTTCTCAGAATGCACGCAGTAAAATCATTATGAAATCAGTGTAAAGAGTGAGGTAGGCCTACATGTCATCTGGAATATGAATTACATGTTCTCCACTGCCACTTGATCTTGAAATGAGAAAACTGCAGTCAAAGCTACACCTGAAAGGAAATGGTTTTCTAATCATGAATTCACAATACACTTGTACTATTCTACAGACTTTGCATTTAGTTTCAATTCAACAAATGTAATCCAATATGTAGGCCTCTACTGTACATGTGATTCTGGGATTCTGAATTTTCCATCCAAACGTGACGGCCAGTTTGTGACTTAGATTTTTCTTGAAATTAAACCGATCATGTTCTTTCGGGAGATTGAAACTTTTGCCACGTTTGAACTTTACACAAATAGATTCACCATGCTATGATCCTAAATAATTGGTTGTTATCTAGATTCTTCAAGTCTCCCTGTAATAATTTTTATTAAAGTGTGGGAATGGATATTGTCAATTTCAATGGGATACAAGTTTGAGGGTCTACATGTAGAACTGATGAATTTGAAAACAAAATTGTAATTACATGTAACTAGAACAGGCACACAGGCACATGTCTATTTTGAAGTAATGTAATACCCTAATGAACTACTCTACTACATATTTGCAGAGTCAGCGTGCAAACACATCAGCCCCTAGAGCTAGCAAATAAGTAACATTAATTTGAAAACATTTAGGATGTATTCCACAAATTAAGGAAGTGCAGGTCTGCAGGACTTTGCTGTTTCCAATGCTTGTTCTGTTGATAACACTGTAACAGTGTAAGATCGGCAAAGTTGAATTCATTGCAGCAATTTCCTGCCTGTAGTAGGCCTTACTACATGTACTTCAGTATCCAGGCTTGGTACATTCGAAATTCAAGTGAAGACATAAATTGATTTACCAGGGTAGGAATTAATTTTTATTTTTTAAGGGCGATTTTTATTAGAGCCTTGGGGCTATTTTTGAATTTTGGGGAGCTATTTTTCAACCACTGGGGCTACTTTTTCGTTGCACATCAGAATTTGTAGAATGCAATGAAAGATTGCTATTGTTTTAGGGCCTGTTTAAGCGCTCTCCTGAAGCGAACCGTACCGTACTGAACCGTGCCAGAGGAGGCTCCTGAACACCCCTAAAGTGAACCGTACCGTACCATACCGCTCCAGAAGCGTGCCAGGGAGGACCACTTCCCGATGTGGTCTGGAGCGTGCCAAGGCGAACCGTACCATACCGCACCGCGCTAAGCATCTGAATGCATTCCGCAATTCTTAAATTCTTAGAGAGTAAAGTGTACCAAATTGGTACCTCGGAGGCACGCTTCCCACATTTTTGCCTGAACGCTCGCAAATCCACTCTGGCACGGTACGCATTGGGTTGGCACGGTACGGTATGGTACGGTTCGCTTCAAAAAGCACTTGAACAGGCCCTTAGCCAGTGCTTCAACCATAAAACCAGCCATTTAATTGTTTCAATATGACATTGTAAAACAAAAATGTGAAATTTTTCATAGCAAATCTGAGGGCGATTCTGAAGGAAATGGTCGCCCCAAAGAATTGGGTTTGGGAAATTTTAGGGGGCGATTTAGGCTTTGCAAAGGGCTAAATCGCCCGTCGCACCGGGTTTTTTCCTAATGTACCAGTACGCTGATTTATACCTAGCAAAATCTAATCTAAAGACATTGCCAATGTGGTTTTCAACTACTCAGGTCATCAGACCTGCTGTAACCTGTAATGTACTCCCACATCCAGCATACCAATCAGCAAATATCTTAAATAGCTCAAGAATGTCGTCTATTGAGCTTGACAAACATCAAGGTTAGGGCAGACCAACTTCAAATTCAACTGGCAAACACTCCAAGAACTGATAAAATGATTGAGTGTGTCAACAGGGACTGTAATACCAACTGTTTGCTTTGTCATAAAGGAGCTGGGTGGCAGGCACTTAATCCTATGTAGGCCTCCATGTATGCCAACACTTGTTACTTTGAAGAATGGTATTTAACTGAAATGGGAGAGTTGGATGGGTGTGTTGCAGGACAGATGATAGTTTTATTTCTTTTTAATGGTGGGTGGAGGGGGGAATACTTCACATTCTGGTTGGAACTGCAACAGACTTTGTATGGCTATAAAAATTTGATTCATTTTTCTCACAAGGCCCTTTGCCTTGAAAATTGTTTCTTTGGGGTCACATACCATATCTGTTTGCTGCATCTGCATTTTACTGCCAGTAACTTTATTATGCAATGGATCTACATTGTATGAATGCTACATCTACATACACTGACTGTACATTTACATATATACCGCTGGTGACATTACGTACAGGCGAATCTCGTATCAAACAAATAAAACATTCGCCGGTATGTGATTCTATTTAATGGTGTTTTCCAATCAATTCCACATATTGTGCAAGTTTGTAACACGTGGGGTGTTTTGGGGTGTTCAAACACTCCCCTTTTTCCAGAAAATACCTTTTTTTAAAAAAAAAGGGGTTGTTTCAAATTTCCAAAATAGACGGAACTAATTGTAATTTTTCAGTTGGTTTTTGGACACAGATGAATATCTCCCTTTGAAAATTCCTGCATATGTGCCTGCAGTGTACACACTGTGCGTGACTGCGTGTACAGTGAAAGGATGGGGATAATGTACAGTCACTTTAAAAAACTTATCTGTCAACTTACCAAAATGACTCACACAAGTTGTCTGAGGGAATATCCACTGGATATACTCTACAGACCTACTGTATCCAACACTTCACTGTACTGACAGTGGGTGCATACTGTTAGCTGGACTGGCTGTCACATTTGGTTCATACCAATACACATTCCCATACTTGACAGTATTTTACAATTTAGAAGTTATGTAGTTTGTAAAATTGTATGCCTTGCACCCTCTACTGTATCACGCACACAAGTCTACATGTAGATACATGTATGCATTTACAGCATGCACACAAATCTTTATCTTCATCCAAATTGATCTAAGAGGAGGAACTGTGTTCTAGCTCACATTTTACTTGCAAAGATTGACAACATAAAAGCCATATCAGATACATGTACATACATACATGTATATATTGTTCTCCATAACCACATATACAGTACACACAAGTTGTAAATCCCTTCTACACACACACACACACACACACACACACACACACGCGTGTTGCGTGTCGCGTGCGCGCACACACACACACACACACACACACACACAAAACACACACACAAAAAAAAACACACACACACAAATCAAGAATATACCAACCCCCCCCCAACCCCCCAAAAAAATAAATAAATAAATAAATAAATAAAAATTAAAAAAATATACCAAGTCCCAAACTAGAAAACTGCCTTTTAAAACTGTAATTTTACTTGTCTGTCGATAAAAATACAGTGCTACTGCTCAGCATTCTACTGTAGTACATAAAAATGACTTAAATTCACACACTGAAAAAGAAATATGAAATTGATCTCCCCCCTCCCCCCCCCCAAAAAAAAAGAAAAATGAAAACATATAGGCCTCTTTTTTTCAGTATACACTCAAAGTCCAAAACAAAATATTGCCTTTAACTGTGTTTTAGCTATATTTTTTTATTTGTCTGTCAAGGCACGTATTAATCATTATCTGAGCCTCACAGGAAGCTTTGCGAGGCTGAGCGTCTGTGCTTCGACTTTGAATTGTAGGCCTGCTTCCGGCCCCTGCCTGCCTTGTAGTTCCGGTTCCAGACCGGACTAGAAGGGTGCTGCTGTCCAGGCATGTCTCTTCCACAATGTAGCCTATACTGTTCAGGGTGCATTATACTGTACACCTGTACTTGTAATCCTGTCAAGCAGGAAAGCCTGCATGCATAAGGGATAGCCGTACATGTAAGGTGCATTCACATTACAAATCTTCGCGAAGTTTATCTTCTCGAAGACTTCGCGAAGTTTGGCTTGATCGTTCACACTGGGGCAAAACTTCGAGAAGATTTACTTCCCGCGAAACTTCTCGAAGATTTGGAATGCACTGCGTATGTGGAAACAATCAAAATGTACGGAGATTTTGCTCCAGATTCATCGGGAATTTTGTTTCTGCGATGCTCCAATGTCCTTTACATTTCATATTTATTTAATGAAAGTATACCAAGCTCACACAAAAATTGAATGAGTTTGGACCTATGTTCGCTGCGTACAAAAAAACGCACGTAAATATCCGAGCTACATGGTATACTCGAGTCATAACGTATTCAACTCCATGTTTGTGTACAGTGTGTACACTGCACATTTATGTCCCCACACTGGAAATGTGGCTGAGGCTGCACGGGATATAACTTCCCGAAGTTTGTGTTCACACTCAAATAGTGTCGCGGGAAGTTTCTGCAGATGTTCGGGGAAATTTCCTACAAGTTGTGGGAAGTTTCGCGAGAAGTTTGCAGGAAGTTTCGGGGGGGAAGTTTGTGTTCACATTACAAACATTCGCGCGGAAGTATAATCATTCGGGAAGTGAAACTTCGCGAAGTTTGCTGTACCCGGGTTGGCGGTGGAGTGTGAAATGCACCTGTATATACTTGAGGCAGCCGCATCGTATAACAATGTTTCTAATCTTAAAAATCTGAGCTACATGAGTCCCCATGCTACCAGTGTTTCTGATAAGGTCTAAAAATGTAGCCCTGAAAAAACTGTAGTTCAAAACGATCATTAAGTGCTTTTAAAAAGTGAATATCATTGAGTGACCATTCCCGTTTTCACCCATTGACTATAGCGAATGTGGGCTATCTGAATGGGGTTAAAGTCATACATGTATGTTCACCCCATCAAAAATTATCGAAAGATCATAAATACCCCTTTTATAGTGCGCGTCGACTTTACCCCGCTTCAGAAGCGGGGTAACTTTAGCACGGGGTAAGTTGTTTTATACTGCCTTTTTCGATCACCCATGACGAGAGCGAGACCGGACTAGTTGCCCAATCTCAGCTGTGCTTCCCGCGAGCGCCCCATCTCAGCTGTGCGGCATACATGTACACCATTTCCGGTTCATGGGTCACTGATTTAGTCCGCACTAAAATCGAGAAACGTTTTATACTGACGTTAGCTCGGGCCTGATGCGGACCTGATGCGGACCTGATCCACCTCCCAGCCCGCACTAACTTTAGCTCGGGCTAAATATTTTTCGACCTTTTATAGTGAGAGTTACCCCGCATCAGGTCCGGACCTGATGCGGGGTAACTCTCACTATAAAAGGGGTAAAAGATGAGTTGGTCTTCAGTGTACTAAAGTTATACAGTGGTCTCGAGATAATGGAGAACTCCTGTTACATGTAAATGGTTAAAATTTAGCAAAACATTTCTTATGTTTCTCATTGAAATTTTCTCGATATAAATAATAGGGTACTCCTGTTAAATGGGTAAAAAAACGGCTTGCAAATGCCTATCCCATTAGGTGGAGACCACATAATGGACATTACTGTATATTTTGCCCCAATTCCATGGACTGCACTGACCCTGCTTTGAAATAGCTAGGACAATGATGTACATCATTAACTACATAAATGAGATTAAAGAGATAGAGACA
>JZLH01S0210794.1:0-10848 GCA_001188425.1 Eucidaris tribuloides
GAATGCATTTTGGGACATTTCTGAAAACAAGCATCATTTGAAATTTCTTTTCTCACTGATGCAACGCTTAGTTTTTTCAAAAATGTGGTATCATATGAAAGAAGATAAAATCGGCTTTTCAATGATGTCCTTCAATGTCGAAGATATTCTGAATACATTCAAAGCATGACAGTTTGAATTTCAAATTTGCTCGTGCAAATGATTTTATGACTGTCCATTTTTATTGTCTTTACTCAGCCATGCGTGAATGGGAATCTCTGTGACCGGTATCAAATTAAAGAAGAGAAAATATGCTTTCCATTCATGTTCGATTTTTTTTTTCATATTTGTTATGGAGATATAAAAATATTTTCATCAATCTCAGTTTCCTTTTTTTCTGGGACGCACTGTATTTCACAATGCTACATTGTTCCAAAGTGTTACTTTTGGCTTGATCATAACACTCAGTTATCGGACGAGAGTGAGCTTGTGTTGTAGATGTGTTTTTGCATTGATATATCTTACGATAATTTATAAATACTCAGATCATTCTTGCCTTGAGAATAAAGTGTGTATCCTGGTGTCAAGCGAAATAAAGGCTTACCGAGAAATGATCAAACCAAATTCACATGCGCGCAGTAAAGGTTACTCATTCGCACGCAGAACGAATTACTAATGAAAGTTAATTGCCACTTGGTCTATGGACATTCGGTCTACAAGCCTATAATGTTAAGTGGGTACTAAGACCCTAACCCTTAAACCTTAGCTCTAATTCCAATCACTAACCTAAATCCTACTCCTAATCTCAATCCCAATCCCAATGCTTTTAATCCAGGTAGTGATGCTAGCTACACGAACTGGATAATCAACTAAATATGGTTGTAGACCAAGTGGCGAGGTCCCGAATCAGCTCACGAGATCAACTTCGATGATGCATTCGATGACAAGATTTGGTCCTCACCCCAGACCATAGTCGTATGTAGGGGAGGGGGTGTATCAGATGTAGAACACCACCTTTTGCAAATAGGGGTGTTTGATTTTTTTTTGTCGAACACCTATGAACATTAAACATGTTTGTCCCCAACTCCACCGCCCCCTCGCCTGAGCGACTTTTAGGCGGCTGGCTGGCGACAGGAGAAATTTTGACCTACGATATTGGACGCGGGATGAATACCCCCTCGAGCAAATCCTACTTCGATATGCCCTAAGACTAAGGTGGAGTGTTGAATATGCTACGCTAACTTTTGATGGCGCTTGGCGCTGTGTTGAGTCGAGCGGAAAACCCGTGGCGCAATCTTTTGAGGCTAGTTAATATGCGGCAACTCGATCGCATCTACATTTCAGTCGAAATGATGTGATAAACGGTTTCATTGGAAATGTATCCATATTGCTGTACTCTCTGTAAATAATCATGCGCGGTAGTATACATCCAGATTGTTCTTTAACCAAATGCTATATTTGCTCATGTTAAATGATTAGACAAAGAACTTGAAAAGACAAGCCAATCAAGGGAAAATTCGGCCTCCCCCACCCGCCACCCCACGCATATTTCACTGAGCGACTATTCGGCTGCTATTGGCGAGATCTGGCCGTGAAAGAAATGTGTGGCCGCAAATTTTCCCGACGGATTTCGCCCCTCCTGGAAATTTACCCTGCGCTTGCTGTGTCTAACCTTAATGTTTTCTATGCCACCAGCATTGCCCCTGGCTTTGCCACAGATAACTATACAGATTCTAGTCAATGTTGTGTCCGAGCGGGCTTATCGAGGCCAAGCCGGATCACCGAGGACAAGGACAAGCCCAAGACCGGATTGTCGAGGACAAGGACCAAGCCAAGCCGTGAAGGGTCGAGGCCAGACGAGCGCCGAATATCCATACAAGGCGCGCCGAGACCGAGCAGCCAGAAAGGCTCTGGTCCAAATGCTTACTATATTATTGGTGCCAAAGGCCACAGATTTCAGAGGTAGCCTTAAATACCTGTTTTCTTTGCAGCTGATCGCTCTTTGCTTTGGGTTATGTATTACTTTTTCACACCTCCATAAAAAATACATGCCTCACAACATGTGTGGGTGTGTGTGCTTCATATAGTCCATATACAACACACACACCCACTCATACATACCCACCTACCAATACCCATATCTTAACCCGTTTGGAGCGGACGACTAGATTTTTTTCGACTTTGCCTAATGGTTTTCAAATTGTTTTGAATCAAAGTTGTTGAGTCTTAAGACCATTTGATTCAACAATCCGAAAGCCTGAGGCAAATTCAAAATTTTCACTCTAGTTTGATGGAATGTGAAAGGATTTATCACTGTTGAAAACATTGTTACATGAGCTATAAACTATTGGGGGGGGGGGGGGGGGGGGGGGGGGGGGGGGGGGGGGGGGGGGGGGGGGGGGGGGGGGGGGGGGGGGGCGGGGGGGGGGGGGGGGGGGGGGGGGGGGGGGGGGGGGGGGGCATTTTCTGTTCGATTACTGCAATTTGCTTTTGATATATTATGTACAGCCAGGAATTTTCGTGTTGTTTATATCTTTTTCTTGCGCATGACGAGCAGTTTGCTACTGAAAACTATATTCGGTCCATGGTTTTATGAGTCTGAATCCCTGTTGACGAGTATATTCCTTTTCCACGCGTCCTAAAGATTAATTGCCTCTCCAAGAAACAGGCTGTGGAACAGTAATGAATATAAGTATTAATATGGATAAGATACTTTCACCCGACCACTGTAGCTTTGCTAACAATGTTGAATAGCCCTTTTAAGATGCTGTGACAAGAACGAGTGATAATGAGTAAAACAATCACTGTATCCTTCACTCATTAAGCTGATTTGTATTCTCACAACGATGGTGTAATAAAAAGCCATTGCGGACATAGATAAAATCATCAAGTTAAATAGGATATCGTTTGGAACTGTTCATTAAAGTTAGCATCCAAGTGTGTGAAATACAGAGATGCCACCGTTTACGGGATATTTATCAGCATAAGAAGATTAGCAATCGTGAATAACCAACGGCTTGAACCAAAGTGTTTTCTTACGCAGACAAGCATGGTTAACAAACTTTTTTTGCTCAGTCATTCAATCGGGAAACTGACAACATTCGCATTTGCGCTTCCTAAAATTCTCCGGCCTCGACCCGCCTCGACCGCGCTTACCCGAGGATTGCGTCGAGGCCAGAGGCAGGCCGAGGGATTAACCTCCCGTCCTCGAGACGAGGCGGAGGCGATTTTGTGGCCTCGAGGCGCGATGGCGGCTCGAAGCACAAAACAATGATTTAGTATCCAAAAAATCAGCTCTGAGCTTCTTAAATTATTTCTAGGCCCACCAGACGTACTAGGATTTGCAACTAAATCTGATCATTTATTTCGCAAAAGCTCTTATTTCGTTCTACACCGAGAAACATCACTTTGCTTTCTGCATTTGTCTGCATTCGTATTCATTTTCTTGTCTGTGCCATAGCCATACCTGATGTGAGTGAGAATGAATGAACATGTTCTCATGGACTGGTGACGTTGTCTCGTAAAATGTGTTTGTCAGAGGTGTACTACAGTGAGTTTGTATATTTCTTTCGAGGGGTGCCTAGATTGGGGTGATGTGAAACGGTCAGTATGTGTTTGCACTCTTTTTCCCATATGAGAATGTTTTATAATGTATGATATACTTGCAATTGAAGATCTGATTAGTTCAATTTCAACTCGAATTGATAATGAGAAAGATCATGAATTCATCATATTCTTTCTCATTAAGGATTCGACTCTTTATTTTTAGGAGGAAGCTGACCCACCTTAGTCTATAATAACCCCGTTCAAATTCAGTTGTCTTGGAATTCACTTATAAAACATACGGGCATTTTTGAAGGTTTAAGAATATTTTGGCTGGGAATTTGATTCTTTTTCAGAAAATGATTCATTACTTTAAAAAAAAATCCATTGGCTACAAATTATGCCCCAAAATTTATTCAGTATATTGAACTTTGTATCAGCTGTCCAATTTGAAATAAGATACGTTAATGAGGTGAAAAACAATTAATAGTATGGAATCAGAAGTACTGAAGTCACGTAATACTACTTTTGAGAAACAAAGGCTCAAAGTTTTCAAATTTGTCTACAGATCATACTTGTTGAGTTGTACATCCAAGTTTGGTGAAGTTAATTGACACAATAAAAGATGAATATAGACCACAACATTGCACTTGTCGATTTCCAACAATCAATAATCAATATTGTGGACTTAAGTTCTTCTTCTTCTAAAAACAAGGGTCTCAGGAAAACAAATGTATTTCTCGAATAATTGAATGTCAAAAACACTTAAATGTATATATTTTTTTAATGTCCTCCATAAGACGGACAATTTGATATGCAATTTGTCAAATTTGGAAGTTGTAAAAAGTTTGACCTCATTTGACCTTTGATCGGAAATGACCCGACCATTGACGGGTGTAGGGTTGGAATATGATATTAGATTAACATTTTGAACATTGCAGACATTTTTAAGGCAACACTGCACACACAATGATAATATAATATGATATATGGGGAGCTGCTCGCATGTGACGTCACAAATTTTAAAACTTTAAAAAATCATAACTCTGTTATTCTTTGATGGATTTTCGCCAAACCTTCGTTAATAGGTTTCTCTCATTCTTCTGGTTTTACTAAAATCAACTCGACTTCAGAGTGGACTTCCCCTTTAACTGCCATCGAGTTGTTTATTATCACGAAGTCCATCTTAACGACCTCCCTGTTGCTGCTGGGAGATCAGTCGGTGACTGGGCGGGTGAATTCAAAACCCGGGATTCAAAATTGGTCGGCATCGAGATGGTGCCTGCTCGGCGTCTGCCCCGCCACCGGTAAGGCACTCCTTAGCGCGCTCCACAAGAGACAACTGCTAAATTTTGTACGAAGTTTTTAAAAAGGCCACATGCATTTTTTACAGATTTTCATTGAATAGGCTAAAGATGCTAAAAGCATAGGAGAAAACCAGAAATTTGGAAAGAGTTGATTTAAGGCCCTGGTCAACTAGCAGTCGCGACTACCTGCGATCAAATGAATCGTACAGACAAGGCCTCCGCAGCCAGTCGCAGTAACGTCGCACGATTTTGCGTAGGGCACCTTGACGACCTTTTGCACCTTGCGTAGGTAATCGCGAAACCAACTACTAACGACCCTGAGTTGCACGTCACCTAAGACAATCGCAGTCAGTCGTGCGATGAACCTGCGGCAAGTGGTGGGCAAAGGGCGATTTAAGCCGCGTTTACACATTCCCGCGCCACGGGCAACCACGTTCAGGCCACCCGGACAAACGCGATAGAGTGCAACCACCGCAGTAGACTGGGCTGGCAACAGTGACAGGTCGTGATTGCCGAGATCGCCGGCCAGATTAACTGTCAAAAATGCCAGGTGACGTCACGGTGCCGAGGAAACCGTGGGTAGCTCCGTTAGTAACACGAGGTAAACGCAATAGATAGTGACAGTACGTTATTAAGCCAGTCACACTACGTAGAGGCGGTCAGTAGCGCGGACTGGAAGCATGTGGTTATTTCCCGCATTTCAGCGATCCTTTCAAGTTTTGTCACGTTCTGTCCGCCGTTTTTGTTCACTGGTTCTGACGCGTAATCCAAGGTACTGATGGCTACGCATTTTGTCGTTCTTCAGTACTGTACGTCCAGGCAAGTACGTTTTTTTGGGGCCTGAAAGACATACGCGCGTTGCGATGTTGTACGGTCTGATAACGGAAGGCGGTCTGGGAGGGTGTGAGTATAAAAGCTGCCGTCCGCAAGGACGGGAGAGCCTACACGGATATCCCGAAGGCTTGAAATACACCTCTACCAAAGTTTGGGGCAGGAGTGTGGCCAATTCCAATTGTATGGAAGAGATATAGTTTTGCTTGCAGTCATGGATGTCAAAATAATGGGATGGATCTGAAAAAATATTTGTTCGTCTAAATTTTCTCGGTAAAGTTGTGCTAGTATTGTAACAGCATAAACTGAATAACCAGTCTTCTCATCATTATTCCATCGAACTACTTTGTTAAAAGGAGTTATAAAAACTTTTTTTTCAGTCGGTCAAAATCGTGTTTGCACCACTTGTTGAATAATGTCAAGATCAGCATTTGAGCATTGAAAGAATGGTTAACCTAAGTAAACAAATAAGCAATTTAGGCCCAAACCGTAAAGTAAGAAAAAATAATGAATGAATACCACAGAACATCACTTCTTATAAAAAAATGTATACTAATTGGGTTCTTTCATGTGAAAGGCCATCAACAACTAACCTCTGTGTAGGCACGTACCATTGACTGAACATACGACTTTCTTTGACGCCATTGCAAGTTCAATTCTGTCTTTGTCATGGCAATTTTTCCTTTTCTTATTTAAATTAATAGAACATATTTCCAAATGCTTGCAATGTTTGCGATGATGTAGCTGAACCCATTTCATGGTTCACGGCATTAGTTTCTTTTCAAATAATCTTACAATACACGGTACAAAAGCGATTTTCCTTATTGGTGCAGGAAGAACATCATATCTAATGTTAGACATACCCTACAAGAAAGAAATAAATTTGATTGAAATATATGTCTTAGCTTTGTCAAATACCAAACTATGAACAAGAATATATAGGATTAGGTATACAAAATTATAATTTACACTTGTACCAAATTCTTTATACATGGCCGCTGTTGCTGCTTGCTCAAACTTTCTTTACGCGTAGGCATCACACGTGCTCCAAAGCTACCCAGCGGTTCACCGTTCCATCCGTAAAGGATTAAGAAGACGTTAAAAACGTGTCAGACTGATGAGAACGTGGAAACGTAAGGACCTCAACAGAAGGTGACGGGTCCGAAGGGAACGTCTGGGCATCCGTGTAGACCGCAAGCAGAACGTATGAGTCCTTCGAGGCCTCCGGACCACAGGTTATGTTCTCCGAAGGGCGTCCGATTACCGCGAGTAGGATCGTAAGAACACTTAGCAAAGGACCTAATAAAACTTTGAATACTGAGTAAAACAAAATGGCCCAAATATAAGCCGGTTAACTACGTTTCGGGAAACGGGGCTGCCGTGGCGCACCGGGACATAGTTGTAAAAGAGCTTTTACCGTGACGTGCTAATGTACCCACGGGCGATTAGCTGCGCGAGTGCAGTATCGTGAGCACATGGCAATTGTATGGTCAGCTAATTGTAGCGATTACTTCTGCTCATAAGGTCCAAACGTCCGCGCGTTCAACTGTTGCAAAACATGCGACGTTCGCATTGCGATGATTGCAAAATTTGTTTTTTTTAAATACGTTTGTGAAAAGAAGTGTGAATGAAGTGCTTTTAACAACCTCACAATCAAGAATATTCATTTTAGCCGTTCATGTATTCACAGGTTGCCTATATAAGCATTGTCAATCTGACCTGCACAATAATATTCATAGAGGACTGTGACATGGTACTCTACTCATACATGGTACAAGTATATTATTCAGGACAATGCTCCAAGAAAGCCAGAAGAGGCTTAAGCTCTGTAGCGGAGAAATAGAAAGCCTCGCGTCGATGCACAATATGATGCTGATTCACTTCCGGACATAATCCCGAGAATGACATCACTTTATAAGACGCTATATTATCGCTGTGAAGATCCCGTCAAAAAATGTCAAACCTTTTGGGGCTACTGGACATAGTCGATCAGTGTTGTGAATGTTAACAAATAACACAGCCGCGTGCAAATACAAAGTTTGGACACTTTCGCACTTAGTATCAAATATGTGGCAGATAGCAGTTTAATTGTCATATATTAATTTTTTCTCCAGCCGATAGGCAAATTCGCAACACCAAGTGCGTAGGCTGTTTGCAACGGGAGGTCACATGCTTGGAAGGTGGAACTAAAGTGACACTGGAGTCACATCTTAGGAGGTGGAACTAAGTGAGTCAATCAGTGGCGTTGAAAGCAGAAAAAGTGTGGAACCCAATTCGTTTTGCCTGCCAGGGCCGGAAAGCTCTCTATGACGTCTGCGGGGGTGCACCCTCCCCCCCAGCCTACGTCCCTTGAACCCCAGTCTAGCGGGGAAAATGGCTGGAAGGTCTCTCATGATTTTCACCTATTTAAAGCACTAAATGATCGTTTTAATTACTGCAATTTTTTCAGGGCTTCATTTTTGGACTGTACCAGATACACTGGTAGCATTGAGAATCATGTTGCTCAGGTTTTTTTAAACTGGAAACATTGTTATACAATGCCTTTAAACAGCAACAACAACAGAAAAACATGCATTAATCACATTCCATGTATATTCGCAAGTCAGGATCATACTATCGTACGATGAGCTACCATTTGACGTGCGATCAGTTTACCACTTCTCGTATCTATGCAAATTCACTCTTGGAAGTGCGATTAGTGGCACGATCATCGTACGGTGATTGCACGATGCCCACACGATCACTGGCGATTGCTTGCCACCTCTTTGCGATCAAATTGATCGTAGCCAGGTTTTCAAACCGGTTTGAAAACCTATTTTCGATCGTACCATCACCTGCGAACACAGGTGATTTCCATGGTTGTCGTTCGATAAATCGCACGATCTAGCTGCAACTACTGGCGATCACCTGCGATCTTTGAGGTTGCGAAAAACAAGTAAAAAAAATAGATTTGGAACCTGCGTGTGGGCGGGGCGTAAATCACTGAAAATGTCAATCATAGTTCCCAAATGTGTTACCAATTTGCCACCCCTTATATTTTATTGATATTGACCATAAACTTACCAAATTCCACATTTCCAATCATGGTTTTTAAAAGAATCGTCTGTTATCTGTACATTTAGACTATTAATATTTTAATATTGTACCCCATTTACAAAATAATATTCCTTGCATCAATTTACGTAATCAATTTAGCCATAATTCTACAATTCCAATGTTGACTTATTTGGATGTTTAATTTTTCAATTGAGGCTTTTAACATATTACTCCCTTTAATGTTGTATTCCCTTTGAAATCATACTCGAGATAGCAGTTATTCATCGAGCCATAGAAGATAAGAGTTTGATTTTTTTCATGTTTAAAAAAGATACAGTTGTTGTGTATTAGACAGTAAATTAAAACAGCTCTTTAAAACTTATACCCCTTATATATACACACAGTATATTATACCAGGGGTGTAATACCACTTCTAAAAATAGATGAAGATACAGTTGTGTTAGTCTTTTAAAAGAATTGTGTATATTTTGTGTCTTTTGATTTACCCCTTATTCAACCTCCTTACACATTAGCAGCTTCTCCCCACATTTTTACCCGAGTTCTGTCCTATTAACACCTCTTTTGCACAAACGTTTCTCCAGCTCCTGACCGTTTATGACAACACAAAGATGTCCTAATTCCAGAGGCCTCAAGCCATCTTTTGTACGGGAGGAGGGGGGGGGTATAAAATTTGGGGGAAATACTGTACTTTTTTAAAGGTGAACATGCACAATTTTCTTACCCTCGGAGGGGGAAACCCTCCGCTACGACTATTAAGTCATTTCACAAATAAAATTGTAGTAATTGATATCACTTCTAATTTTTCTGCAATGTGATTTACCTTTTCATGTACATATTTATGGACAAAACAGGGGTACACTCACAGCCACTTTACCTACACATTCTGCAGGCAGCTTGCAGGGGATCCCTTTTCCGCCCCCACCCTCCAGCACAAATCTACAAAAAAACTATATATATTCTGGCATTAATCAGATATTCAGGCAAAATAAACTTGTCCCCCCCCCCCAAAAAAACAAAAAAAACAAAATAAATAAAAAAATGAATGCATCTAAATTATGTATCCATGCATGTATTATATATGTGTGAGAGTACTTTAATATGCTGTATATTATGTAGGAACAGAAAGGCATGTGTGAGTGTGTTTGTAGAAAAAATGGTCTGTGTGCCTGTCAGCTCCTGACACCTGTTAGGTATATTTCAATCTTTCTAAAACTACCTAAATCTATGGAAAGTCCGGAACGACTAAAATCTATCTACACAGAATGGAAACAGCGACACAATGAAGCAGAATGGTTAAATCAAGCTGCACACGCACTGTCGTAAGAAGCAGATTACGTCACACCCTCATCAAAAAATGGTGTTTACAACATGACACGTGGGTGTGATAATGCTAGTCTACTAAACAAGTTTGCACTTGGTTCAATCTAACGATTCGGGGTCTTGGAGGTTGTTCTCCTTTGTCATTTACAATTTTGGCCTGTCTCTATTTGCCAGAGCCAAAATATAGGAAGTCATCCTCGTTGTAGATAAGAAACAATTTAATGATTGAAGATTGAAATACCGAAGTATAAGTGGAAAGGAAATACCGAAAACCACACTGTTCACTTTCTTAAGCACTTCACAATGGCCAGTCCTCACTTCATCAGTGATATGCATCATCAAAAGCTGATTACGTCAGCTCCTTTTGAAAAACAGACCAATGAAACCTTATATATCGTCGTATAGAAATCAGAAAGCTGCGTTAACGCGCAGAACGTGTTTGAGCCAATCAGAAGGCGCCTATTACTGTACAAAGATCAAGCGCCGCGGCGTTTAATGCCCTTCCGGATTTTCCGTGCATTTACGTTAAACACCCTCATGAATTCAGAAAGACGAGTATTGTCACGTGGTTTAAAGATTGGGGAGGACTCATTACATAACTGCTTTTGCAATAGGCCAATTAGGACCAACCAATTGTAACGTGCTTGAAAACTCGAGACGATCAAACCATCCTTACGAATTGGAACCAAGTCAAAGGTTACGGAAAGACAGAAACAGGGAATTAATATCTGTATTACTGTATCTTCAGTCTTTATTTCCATTTTTCTCCCACAGCTTCAATCTTACAGTATATGCAAAAGTATGTATTTAA
>JZLH01S0210806.1:0-11416 GCA_001188425.1 Eucidaris tribuloides
AAAAAATATAGAGAGATAATATTTCTTGTTGTGTTCCACAAGGATTGATACACTTATTGAAACATTATACAACGATCTATCCAAGATTCTCAATGGTTTAAATGTAACAAATTACCTTTCAATATAGAAAGAACATGCTTTTTACACGTTAGTAATTCTAGTACCCATAATTTTCTTGATTGATGACGTACCTATTAATGTGAAAATACACTAAATTTTTGGGCATAAATCTTGATTTCCCCTTAACCATAACATAGGTTATTCATTTAGATAAAATCACAACATCTGTGTCAAAAACTAAAGGCATTTTATGTAAACTGAAAGATACCAAAAATTCCCCATCCTCATCGTGTTATGTAACTCACTTGTACACGCCTACTTATCAAAATGTGATATTGTATGGGGTAACTGCAACAAATCTAAACTAAAATTCAATTTTCCTTCTGCAGGAAAAAAAATATCAGAATTAGGCCTATGCATGCACATAGTCAAACCATCTAGCCCATACTGACCCTTTATTCCACCAAAATAAAATACTTAAACTACATGATATTCACACTTACCATACACCAATATTTATGTTCAAGTATACTCAAAATTTACTTCCGTTCTTCCATAATGTTTTTACTGTTAATTTCAATATTTACTCATACTCTTACCCCACCCGTCATCGCAACGATTTCCACATGAATAACTCCAAATGTACTCTTTGCTCACAAGTCAATTATAGACACCATGGACCCGACACGTGAAACTTGTTCCCTGAACAACTTAAGTCATGTATATCCCTTCACTCATTCAAATCATATATGAAGAAACATATCTCATTGAATTATAAATAATTTTTCGTATATGAAAGCAATTATATGTTCATGAAGTCTTCAAATTGTGGCTCTCCTCTCACATCAAGTATACAACTTTTTGTCAAGATCGTTAATAACATTCACAATGGATCAAAGTCACTTCGTATTTGCCAAAGC
Organism: Eucidaris tribuloides; assembly: GCA_001188425.1. Classification (NCBI taxonomy): domain Eukaryota; kingdom Metazoa; phylum Echinodermata; class Echinoidea; order Cidaroida; family Cidaridae; genus Eucidaris; species Eucidaris tribuloides. Next base: position 981 of record JZLH01S0210806.1, read on the forward strand.
ACAAACACATGGACCCACACTCAACACTTCCCATCACTTGCCATTGTTACCCTCTTTGGGGCTCCCCTCCCCTTCACGACAACGAACTTTGTAACAACCATTAAATTCCATTGATTTGTTTTCCCAGGCTGTCGTCTCCTCAAGCTTCGGTTTAAAATGTTCTGCCATCTGCATTTACACCACAAATTGTCTATAGTTTCGTAATGAAATTATTTATTAAGCATGTCAGTAGTATACATATTTCCTCTGTATTTTTTAATGCTTAATTTTATGTTTATCCAACTTTGTGAATGGAAAATGTATTACTTTGTCATTTTGTATACTTGTTTGGACAATGCAGGAAATAAATTCACTTCAATGATAATCTAATACAAAAAATATCACGGGTGACGTTCATTCATGCATATCTTGCCAGTAGCAGGATAAAAGGTGATTATTTGTCCAATTAAGCACAACCATGTAGCTCACCTATCACCGCCTGACATTTTTTATTATTATTGAAGCTCCACAATGCAGCCCCTTGTTTAACAAAACACACACACACACACACACACACACACACACACACACACACACACACACACACACACACACACACACACACACACACACACACACACACACACACACACACACACACACACACACACACACACACACACACACACACACACACACACACACACACACACACACACACACACACACACACACACACACACATACACACACTAAAATGTCATTGCCATCGGAATACAGCAAAATTGAATTTCCTTTTTATTTGTGTTAGTTCATGGTGATATGCCGTACCCAATAACCACAATTCCTACGCATTCACCCTTCTATTTTTGATTTATTGTTTTTTTCAACCTCATTTTTTCCCTGTTCGTCACTTTCAATAACCATTACTTTACCTCATTCTACCCATTCACCTCATTCTACACATGAATAATGCAGAATTATTTTAGATTGTCATTTGTTTGGGCATGCTCATGATGAACATCCATCTTCTGCATAATTTCAAATACATAAGCGATGTACTATACAAGCATCAAAGTACATAACAATCGTTTATATACACCGCTATATTGTTATGTTAGGTAATGTAAAACCACTTTAATATACTGTATTATTTGTCTCCGTATAATGTTAATACGCAGAAGAAAATACACCTGAACAATTTATCTAATAAACTTGAAATACATGTTTAAATTATTCACAAACTCGGCAAAGAAGCATTTTACGCTATTGTATGACATACGTTGCACGTGAAACGGTGGAACACTTTACTTTGAAAAGAACTAAACCAAACTTACATACAAATGCAACTATTCAGAATATATGCATACGATTTTCATTTTATTTTTTGTTGGCGGGGGGCATATATGTAAAATATAAAGACATTAGGTTAAATATACTCTATCTTTCCTGTGTTAAAAACCAAAATTTCTGTCACGAACCTACATGCCCCATCCCCTCCCGAATATATACACTCATGATCATTATTATGGAATATTTTAGAAACATTTTACAAGTTGCCATTTTTTCGTGAACGGAACAGCTGAGATTAATATTTGCTCACCCTAGGTGAAACAATTATAATCTAAGAATTTTAGGAATGCTGAGCATTTTGTAGCGTCCGACTCGACACTAAAGCCTGTGTATATAAATGGCGGTATTGTTGTTGTTGTTGAGTCACGTGGTGGTTACGCGCGTCATTAGACTTGTAACGAACAATTCTGATGTTAATTTAATGATAAGTGACATTAGATACACATTTATCAGTTTTGGTTTTTTTTTTAATTACTATAATTTGATACCTTTTTCATGATTTTTGTGGATTAAAAAAATAAATATGTAAGTTTTATTTCGCTCAAACGTATTTTAGTTTTAAATTTAGTCATCTCAGGAAATCCACAAATTGCTTCGCATACCGCGTTTTTGTGAAATAAACATCTGTCTTGAAAATTTTGGATGATATAGGAGGAAGAATCAATCATGTATCAACAAAATATTTTATAATTATGAGCATGAGTGTATACGTTGCACGTGAAAATATCTTTTTTTTAAAAGAATAATTAAAGTAAGCTTGCAATTAACGAATGCAACTATAAAATATCCTCTCTTTCAAATAAAATATATGTGACAAAAATGAAATTCATGATGTATACATATATATGCTCATTTTCTTTAACGAAACTACTGATGAAATAGGAAAAGTAGCTTCAGTCTAGCGGACCATCAGTCTGCTGGGTTAGAGCCACAAAAAAAAAATATGTCACTCGGGTAAACCAAATTTGATTGATGTTTCACGATGCGCATGTATAGCTGTGTCAATACCATGTGTAACATACTTAGAATAACCGGTGAAAGAGGTTTTTTACTGAGTCAAAGTCTGGTAATGATGGTGTGCTATTCAGCCATTTATTCCATTTACTCTTGTTGTCTTCTGGAATAGTCCTGATGAATTCCTGTGTGCAGTTGTTCAACCACTCAGGCATTGCCTGCATACTGCTTTCATCCAACTGAATCATCTGACGCTCGGTTTTTGTATATCGGAAAGAGTAGAATTGTTGTAACACTGGATGGATGCTGGCATATCCTATGTATTTGAATTGTGTGAAGTAAAACAAGGATAATTGTTTCTAACACGCCTATATTCAAACAATTACACTCATTTTTGAAAGGCTGATTAATTAAGAAAAGATCATTAATAGTTTTGCCAGGAGAAACAACAGAAATATACTTTGCCACCAACATTGATGGAAATAGTCTCGCTCCGCTACGCAGAAGAGACAAAAACCCACTCATTACAATTTGTTATCATTGTCAGTTTTCATCACTTTTTAATCAAAATTCAACTTTTAACTTTTCGAAAGGTCTATAGGTCAATTCCCTTTGGAAACATTATCTGTATGTCAAAATAGTTTAAGAAATATCCCCAAATATAGCGTGGAGACGGAAATACGTTTCAAACTTTATTCTTGTGACAAATGAGCATACATTATAAGTACTATTTGTTGAATGAAAGCATTGATGAGGAACGTTTTAATTGCAGCATTACTGTTATGAGTTTTCAAACTAATTCCCTAAATGTGGGTATTAGTTGCCAGTAGGGGCGAGGGATATATGATGAGCCGAAAAAAATCAGATATATTTAACTTAATCATCACTCATCCGTTCATGAGATATTTTTGAAACGAGATGCATGATTAAAATGGCCAGGTATTCTAATAATTTCAACTAAAAATGAATATATAGATTTATATATAATGAAGGACGGAAAAGAGATGGGGTAGTGGGGCGGGGTAACATTTATTCAACAGTCACATTTGACCATTTTGTGTGAGCAATTCTTACCTTGGTTCATGTGTGGGTATTGTTGACTAGTCCACAATAGTCCGATCCTATTTTGGGACACTGCATATAAATAAAAGAAATATCGTGTCATAAATCTACAATCGTACATTTACCACGTTCTCTTTCTGCTCTGTTTGTATGGCAGGACAAAAAAAAAACCATGAGAATATAGTGCCAAAACAAAGATGGTAAAAAGGAGTAAAAAAGGTACCCTCCACTGGGGCTCGAACCCCATCTAAAACCCTGTACAAATGTAGTTTTTTTTTCAATATAAGATATCATTTTCCGTCGAAAATATTTATGTTAGGCCTGGTTATTGAACCCAACCATCACAGGGTCAAAACTAGACCTAAAACTTACTGCAAACTATACATTTAATTGGTACTACCCTTTCAACCCGGCCATTTGGTGATCACACGTGACTTAGAAATGACATAATTCTTTCTGTGTATACTAGTGGAGCAGATAAAAGCGATTTTTAGCCATAATCGTTCAGGTGATGATACAAGCATGAAATTTGGTGCAAATATAGAGTCAAGGTCACTCTTTCAGAAAAAGATCCTGGCCACGAAAAAATCCAAGATGGCGGCCATTTTCCAAGATGGCTGCCAGGTGACAACATAATTATGAGATATTTGCCATGTTTTTGTTGGATGTGGGTCAAAATTGAGTAAAATTTCAATTTTGACCTTGGGGTAGATGTCTCATGGGGAGCAAATGGCCATCAAAAGGTCAAAGGTCATTGGCAGGGGTCAATGACCTGTTTGAGTTTAATGTTTGGTTTTTTGAGCAAGTTTCTATCATGTTGCCTCCAATTGCACAATTGTGATCAAATTTGGGTGGTAGATGTCTCAAAGGGAGCTTAAGGTCACCAAAAGGTCAAATGTCACCTTGGGGGTCAATGACCTTTTTGAGCCCAATGTTGAGTTTTTGAGCAAGTTTCTATCATGTTGCCCCCAATTGCACCATTGTGACCAATTTTGGGTGTTAGATGTCTCATAGAGAGCTGAAGGTCACCAAAAGGTCAGAGGTCACCTTGGGGTCAATAACCCTTTTGAGCCCAATGTTGAGTTTTTGAGCAAGTTTCTATTATGACCCATAACTTTGCCCTCATTTGCATAATTGTGACCAAACTTGGATGTTAGATGTCTCATAGGAAGCTGAAGGTCACCAAAGGTCAAAGGTCACCTTGGGGGTCAATGACCTTTTTGAGCTCAATATTATATTTTTTGAGCAACTTTCCGTTATGTCCCGTGACTTTGCCCCTTTTAGCTCCAATTGTGACCGAACTTGGGTGGTAAATGTCTCATACGAAGCTGGAGGTCACCAATAGGTCAAAGGTCACAGACAGGGGTCAAAACCGTTTGAACCAAGTGTTACATTTTTTTAGCAAGTTTGTATGTATGCAAACTGGGCGAGACACATTTTGGCCATCACCTCACTCCTTGTTTACCGTAGTGACAACGTAGCTGCCAATGCTACTTTTCTATGTGGCTCTATCTGAAATATGTTTTGTCTGATCTCGTGCTGTTTTCAGAACATTAATTTCTGTATTTCTGGGTCGATTTATTTTGTTCCGAAGTTTAATTCACTTGTCAAGATAACTAAAAAAGTGGCCTCTTTAGTGAAAAATGGTCCACGCCAGTAGGGATTAAATTTCCTTAAGTCACACAATTTATGAACATTGTCAATGTTATTCCGTAAGATAAAGATTGGGTTAAGGGAGAACAGCACCAGTAGTTTACAGCAAGATATGAAACCCAGAAGGTAAGAATTAAAATTTGGGGTTTGAAAAAAACACGGGTAGTTCTATTGCTATGGGCGGGTTGAGGAAGCCGACACTTTTCCTAATGGTTAAAAGGAATGATGTAGAAGATGCAGATGTGTAAAGAATGGACTACGCTACACTCCGCTATGTAGCTGCTCATGTGATTAAATTTGTCAGGCATCCAAGGTGGATGTTGATCAATGGATGGTAAAAGGGTAATTTAGCATTCCATTCGAACAGTGAGGTTAAGATTAGAATGTGTTTTTTTAGTTATTACTTTTGAGTTGGAAAATAAAGTTTGGATTATAGGCCATTTTTTATGTCAGTTACGTTGCTAATGAATGAGGATGCAGGGTGAATAGTGGATCTCCATGGGTGAAACACTCATCATAGTTCTTATACTAGAGGCCTTTTTTCAAGAGTGATACCAGTTGAAGTATTTATTCAAAAGGAGAAAACAAATTACCATAATTTGACATTGATTTTTCGAATTCAGGAAACGTAGAGAGGATCTCTCAGGTTCAAGATTGGGGATGGGGATTTAATACGTTAATTGCATCAGTGTTAAATCTTGATTTTTTCGCATGTAAAGGATCCAACATTTTATGGTTCAAGGTTGAATCTGGTTGAAGGGTGTAAGGATACATGCGGGGGGGTGTTAAAGATTTTTTGTTAAATATATATTTTGTTAAATATATATTTTGATCAACTAGACTCCTGGAGTATACATTTTATTCAGCTCTATGTTATGTTATTTGAAGAGTTTGTAAGAGATTATTAAGAGATTATTTGGGGGAGTACTGTTACCTTGTTGATTGCAACAAACCGTGCAAGACGGATTGATTTCAGTATAACACACATTCTGCAATAAGTATAGATGCCGCGGGACATCAGTATTTAGTGTTAATAGGTGATTTTTGTTGAATACCATTGATCGTAAGAAGGCGCTTTCAGGCTTGCCTTCTCACCTGGTAGATCTAACTAATGGAGGCGGGACGAAATGCCAATGTCAAGGGCTCTCATGTCAATTTATGAAAGGAGAAGTCTCAAACTGGAATTCGCGTGGGTAAATTTAGCAGACTTCGCTGAGATCTCTGTTAGCAGACTGTACACGGGTCAAGGTGGGTCGCGCTATTGACAGAAATGGGAATGAGAGATCCGGCGATTGTGGCGCTGCTAATTAACAGATGTAAGATAAACCTAAAGAACAATAACCATAAAACGAACTTCAATCATTAATTCCGTTCCGAATGTGAGTTTGAAAGATAAATAACGCTAATCTAACGAAGAATCGCTCATTATCATTGCCGACGCATGACAAGTCTCTTTGATTGCAATCCGTTGGCACGGACGGATTGATTTCAATATAACACACATTCCCATAGTAAAGATTGCCGGGACATCTCCTTATTTAAATGGACAAATAGGTTGATTGTGTTGGAGATGACGCGCATGACGTAGAGGCGCTTTCAGGCTGCTTCCCAACCGTGGTTCCAGTACTAACGGAGCAAGAGAATTGGCGAAATTGTCAGTGGCTTCTCAATGGTTGAGAGAAGTCTCAGATCGGACTTCGTGGGAATTTGGAGATCCTCTTATATCTTGTTGAGAATATAAGCGTCTGTATTTAAGAAATGAGGAAAGCAGATTCACTATCATTTTTATTATCCTGTAAATTAACCAAAGGCAAGAACATAAAATCCAACTTCAATCATCCTTCCTATATCGGTGTATTTGAGAGAAATGAATAACGCGCTAATCTCTTATTATACGAAAATGGCTTATTATCAGAACCGACGTGACGACCTACTTTTGGATAGGCAATCCGATTGCAGACGGATTGATTTCAATAGAGAACACACATCTCCATAAGTATAAGTGCCACGGGGACATCTCGTATTTAGTGACAATAGGTTAAATTGTGTTGAGAATGACTATGCTGTAAGAGGCGCTTCAGGCTTGCTTACCACCTGTTCAAATTCAATCGGAGCGGACGAAATGGCCAAATTTTGTTTTGTTTTTTTTGTTTTTTTTTTTTTTTTTTTTTTTGGTCAGCAGTGGCTTTCTCAATATGGTTGAGAGAAGTCTCATTTGGGAGAGTTCGTGGGTAATTTCGGAGATTCTCGTAGATTCGTTTTACAGATTAAGTGTCCGTATTTGACATAGATGGGGAAGAGATGACTGCATTTGTATTTATATAATGTGTAAATAAACCAGAGATCTCATAACCATAAAATAGCAGACTTTATCATCCTTCCGCTGTTTCCGATTATTGAAAATGAGAGCTAACTCTATACGAATGCTTCACTATCAGTGCCGACGCGACAATAGCTCTGTTTGATTGCAATCCGTTGCATGACGATTGATTTCAATATAAACCATTCTCCACAGTATATGAGTATGCCCGGATATTCTCGTATTTAGTGGAATATATAGGTTGATTGTGTTTGAGAGTGACTATGACGTAACAGGGCTGCTTTCGAGGGATTTGCTTCTCACGCTGGTTCATAAGCTCCACGGAAGCAGACAATTGGCCAATTGTCAGTGGCTCTCAACTGTGTTTTAAGAAGTCTCAAGATCGGATTTCGTGGGATAATTTGGAGATCCTCTGCAGCTTTTTCAAAATTAAGCTGTCTGATTAATAAGCAAATGTGGGAATGAGATGTACGTGCATTTTGTTAAATTAAAATGTAATAGCCTAAAGACAATAACATAATAATTATACTTCCATTCATTATTCCCGTTCCGTATGTTATTTGAAAATGAATAAGCGCTAACTCTAACAAAAATGGTCTTTTCACTATCACAGAATCCGACGTGACATAAGGCTGTTTGATTGGCAATCCGTTGCAGACGGATTGATTTTAATATATGCACACATTCTTTATTAGGACAAGTCCCGGACATCTCCCTTTTTAGTGGATCAATAGTAAATTGTGTTAACCCGTTCGTACTGTGTGACGAATTAACTCGTCAAGGTTTTCTTGATTCACCAGACTTAGCGTGACGATTAATTCGTCAGCGGCAGAGCGAAACAGACATGCATTTCGAACCTTTAAGAGATTTCACCTTTTTTTAATTGGGCAGCAATCACAAAGTAATAAATTCAATTAAAATGGAACTCAAATCATCAAAGTTTAAATATACTGTGTTATTTTTCAAGATAACTGACAGAACAATTGGACACGCCAAATGTATCGAAAATTTGCAAGGCAAACCGACATTTTTTCGAAGATTGGCTATCCTGTAAGCTTAGCGGTATAAGGGCCAATCACAGGGAAGTAGGTTCATGCCTTCGCTGATCCTTCATTAGCATAAACGCCAATACCGTCCATACATAATAATGCCTTTAATGGCAATCATCGGATCAATAAAATCGATGCAGATAAATCAATTCAATAGTATTTGGCGTTCAAGACCAAAATATTGAATATATTCTCGCCATTGCATCTCCTATATTTGTTTTTATTTTACACTGGTTTATTTCACGATTTCCTAGGGCAAATGTATTTGTTTAGCTTGTAGCATAACTAAACGATTCCACAGAATTGTATCAATCCGATTTTGGACTTTGCCCGACGCTATATTTTAGCGCAATACGCCTGCACAATAACCTCCACACAATACATTTATGAGGAAAAACTAATATTCACATTCATCGCTAATCATGATAAATTCGACATTCGATGTTGATGGAATCGGCCGGGAACTGGAATATGGGAATTCATAACATTGTCTCGTATTAGTTAGCAACTCGTAGGGAGCGTCTACGAAGCGTTTATGTGGTAGGCCCAGCATACATTTGTAAAGATTAACCTTGATCATACAATTAGTCTCTTTTATATATCCTGATACACTCGGCGAATACATCAATAGTGGAGCAGATAACCCCAACTAATCTGTTCAGTTGCATGATCATAGCATTGATAATTGGCACAAAATGTATGCAGTTTATGGTCGCTTTTTCAGAAAAAGATGCCTTGGCCATCGAAAGAAATTCGCAAAATGGCGGTCCTGATTTCCCGATTAGTATGGCTGCAGATGACTATCAATTTATGAATATATTGCCAGTTTTCTTGTCTCGATATTGCAAAATTGAGTTATAAATTTCACTTTATAACTTTAAGTGAAAGAAGACTCATAGGAAGCTGAAAAGTGAGGCTAAAAGGTCCATAAGGTCAGAGGCAGGGTCAATGACCGTTTCTAAGCACAATGTTTATCGTTTTTTGAGGGCAAGTTCCTATTAATTCCTCCATAACTTGGCCCTTCCCTTGCTCAATTTGTGACCAATCTTGGTATGGTAGATTCTATAGGGAGCTGAAGAGTCAAATAAAGGTCAAGGGTCACCTTCAGGGGTCAATTGGGCCATTTTTATACCAGATTGATTTGCTTGAGCTGAGTTGTCTATTATGGCCCAATAAACTTATGCTCCATTTACACAGTTGTGACCAACACTTGGTTTGTAGATGTCCATATTGAATTACTAAAGTCAACGCAAAGGGTAAATAGGTCACTTGTACAGGGTCAACTACTTTTTGAGCAATGTTATTTTGGGGGTGAGTTTTCTATTATGTCCCATAACTTTGCCCATTTCACAATTGTGGCGCAAACTTGGGTGGTAACCTGTCTCAAAGGAGGCTGAATGGTCACTAAAAGGTCAAAGGTCACTGGCAGGGGTCAAAGACCTTTTTGAGGCCTATCTGTTTTTGGGGGGCAAGAGTTTTGTTATGTTGCCCATAACTTTGCCTCCATTATGCACAATTGCGACTTAAACTGTGGGTGTATAGTAATGTCTCATTAACAGCTTAATATCTTCGAAATCGTCAAAGTGTCATTGGCATGGTCAATGAAGCGGCTTTTTCGACCGCAATGTTAATTTTTAAAGCAAAATTCTAGAGTCCAATTAAATATGAAGAAAAAAGAGATTAACATGGCCACCATAAAAAATTCCAATTATTGCGCAAGTCATTTTCCAGATACTTCGGATGTCACATCATTTGATGAGATATTTGCCAGTTTTTTGAATTGTGGGTCAAATTGAGTTAAATGCTTAAGATGTAGATTTTTAGACTTTACCTGCCGACAGTGAATAAAAAAAAAAATAAAAGAATCGATATGGGCTGCCTTTTTCGAAGATGGTCGCCAGAATACTGCATGTCATGCAACTACACATATCGGTCATCGATCATGTTGAGAACTGTTTGATTGATTCCAACACTGTCCTAATGTTTTTAGACAGCCACCAGAAAAGCATTTGCATTATTTTGTTGTTAGCCCTCCCATTATTCAAAAACTGTAAAAATAAAAACTG
>JZLH01S0210838.1:9319-20739 GCA_001188425.1 Eucidaris tribuloides
TATGATCCGTAGATAACAGTTCTGGCACTACTTTGCATGCAGAATACTTGTGGCGTCATCTATGACGTCACAAAGAAAAATCGTATTTCGCGCATATCTCATGAATGGGGTGGATTGATAACAAACCTTGGTATACAGTAACTTCAGGTCAAAAGTCATCACTAGTGCTAATCATGACCGTCTGCGCGTCGTGACGACTGCGTACGCGCGCGTCGAATTTTCAATTAATATTTCATAGACAATTTCAGGTGATGAGGGACATATTTCATCATGCAATGATAATTGATATAGATTGTCATATTTTTCTTTAAATTTAATGATTGGAGCGGTTACGCGGATCACCAATTTGTCTTAGTGACGAATTAAAATCTAGTGATATTTGATATTTTGATTTCCACAGACAAAAAAAAAATGATAGAAATAGCACATGTACCATATAGTTGAAGCAAACTAGACTAAGATAACAATGAATAACAAATCAAACTCATTAATATGGTAATAATTATACAGTTAACTGGCAGCTTGATGGCAATTACTGTTGGATTGATGCTCATAATGCTTCCCTGTTAACTTCCCTCTGTATACATCAACCTGAGCAAGGTTTACCTGATACATGTGAAATACAGTACAAAGAAAGTGGTACCATATGGTATACAGGATTCTCCTGTGGAAATCTTGTAGTCAAACGTTGACTCATTCTAAAATAAACAATGTCAATATGGCTCGTAGCATGGAAACCCTTCTGTGTGGCTCTCTATGGGGTTATTTTTATCGTCCCCGGATAAAATTAAGATACTCCTATGTTTATGCTTGATTCTCCTTAATTAACAAATTGCAGACAATTTGCCCCCGGAGTTGGCCCCTCATTTTCACAGGGGCCCAGTTAGCCCGGAGGTTTGAATCAATCATGAAATATCAATATAACAGTTTTTGTGTTAATTGTTGAAAACAACCCGATGATACACTTTTCACCATTCTTTTGGTAGAATTAAATACTGAAATACATACTTTGAAGTAATTCGGCACTTTTTCTTGGGCTGACATAATGTAAGTGATCTTTGGGCATTTTTTTCTCGATATTTCATGATCGATTCTAAACCTCCAGGCCCAGTGGCCCAGTTAGCCCGGATTCAATTTCATCGTAAATCTATCATTGTTATTATTTAGAATCTTACTTCAATTTACAAAAAAATAAAAAATCCCATGCCCAACAATAAACAAACATGGTTTTAATGGTTTTCTTTCTGCCAAAAAAGTATGTAATGCATTATCAGTTTTGTTTTGGACCCTACACAGGTTATAGCCTACATTTTAGAAAAGTATGGAGAAAAAATGAATGTATCGCTGTGGCACAGGTTCTGGTCAGGCTAGAGGGAAAAGTACCCTATGTATTTACAGAAAATTAATGAGCTTGATATCCTAAATGGATCCCAAACCCATAAAAATATCCCTTTTGTGTTTCATGGCTGGCGTAAGTACAACACTGGGCTTAATTGCCACTAACACCCACCCCCACCAACACCCCCACCCCAGGGTACAAACAGGTTAATAATTGCAAGTATTGGACCCATTCTCAATTGAGAAGCAGGTGCATCGGAGCCGTATCACACTAACTTCGTTATCGTCAGCAATCTTCCAAGTGTGTAGGCCTATCTTAACCCATTGCAGACATGACCCCGTCTCACCGTAAAGATTTAAATGCCGTATGCTGAATTGCAGATGTATCAAAATTTCTCATACGCTGGCATACAGTACGCTCCTACTACACCGTGTTTCTTTTTTTACTATGCCGTCATGGAAACCAGTATGCTACAAACTTATTCAAAACTGACATTTTCACATACGACAGCATATTCACCAATTTTTTAAAATACGTTGGCATTCGCTGACTAGTGATCAAGGTGTGATAGGGCTACTTAGTATATTAAATATGCATTTTTTTTTTACAAATTGATCTAAATAAAGGCAAAAGAAATGATACAGTGAAAATTTGACAAAATTTGGTAAAAATACAAAAATGAAAAATCAAGATAAGATTTTTTTCTTTTATTTTTCAATGATACATGTAATTGAAGGTTAATGTCAAATTTTAAGTTGATTCAAATTCTATCAAATCAACCACACCATTCATTGGGTTGGGGATCTTTCAAAAATAGTTTTTGTCAGACTTGGACTTAGTCAGCGTATGCCAACGTATGAAAAATATGGTGAATAATATGCTGCTGTCGTATGTGAACTAAGTTATAGATCTAGATAAGTTTTGTATTGAAGCAAGCCAGTTTAAATCCATAAAATTTAATCCGCCAGCGCTATATGCGTGTTTCAGTGATGCTGGAGACATTATTTGAAGTTATCATAACTTGCAAATGAAGAAAATTCAGCTTTTATCTGTGCATACCCTGTCTCTGTTTATTGGCGCGTATGAACACTTGTCCATATGATATGACAAAAATGGGTAATATCCCGTGTCGAAAATTAAAATGTTATCGTAATATGTTTATAACTATCTTGAAAATAAGCTGGAGAGAGTTCAACTTGGGATAACAATTTCAGGTAAATTCAACTCGGCTAAAAACAGCAGCCGGTGCCTGTACCGTCTAAGCCACAGTTAACTCCGCCGAGCCGCCGGCGTGCTGAGCACCTAGTGCCCGCTGCCGAGGAAATGGTCCCAGCCAGACTCGGCCAGCGTGAATCCATGCTCAGGCGAAAAATGTCTTGCAGAATTTGTTTGTGTTTCATGCTCAAAACAAATTCACAATAATCTATAAATCACACCTGTACAAAAGCTAGATTTTATACGTGTGTTTTTATCACCCCACAGGGGATATGGGCATGAATTAAGTGAAATTTTCACACGAATTTACGTCCGAAATGACTCGTACTGTCTGTTCGCTCGACCTTCAAGCCCGCCGCGCCTGGGCGGCTGCCTTCAGCCGAGGAAAGGGGTTCGGACCGGCGAGCTCACAAGCGCAAAATACCCGCGAATTTGTTCGTGTTTCATGCCCAAAATTACTTCACAGGAATACGTCAGTCACAGAAACAGTAAGGGTAGCCTTTTCACATGTACCATGTCATGTCATAAAACATATACATGTGAAATAAGTGAAATTTCCAAACAAAATCATGTCCTAACTGGCACGGTCTGACCGCTCGAGCTTCGCTGAAGGGCGCCGCTCCCGACGGCGTTGGGAAAAGGTTCAGCTCGGAGATCGCAACAGAATTTATGTTTTCATACCCTAAAACAAATTTACATGAACTTTAATTCAAGTATATGGAAGAACTGGCTTTTCTTTAAGAACAGATTTATTTCACAAATTTTATGAACATGAGTTGAGTGAGATTTTCAAACAAATTCACCTGTACGTACCGTGATAACGCTCGACTTCGCTGAAGATCGCCTGGCTGATTGTCGTCGCAAGTGGCTCGGAAAAATGCTTGAAATAACACTTTTCAAACACGAAAATATCCTACTTTATGTAAAAACACAACAAATAGTAATTGCAGAGACAAATTTTTCACTATGCTAATAAATTTATCTTTTTAAAAGCACTAAAATAATGACAAATAATGTTTGGGACGAGTTATCCGATTTCCAAATTGCCCCTTGATCACCCGGCACCAGCGAGTTATCCAGGGTATTGGGACGGGTTATCCAGGATCGAATTATCTCAGGGTTGAGTTGTCTGTACCCCAATATTTAGTTAATGTTTTATGGAGAATGTAATGCGATGAGGGATATATTTCAGCAAGCAATAATACTTGAAATAGATTGTTTGTTACATTTTCTGTAAATGAAATGATCGGAGCGTTTACACGGATCACCAATTCGTCTCAGTGACGAATTAAAATCTAGTTTATTTGTGCTTCTGGTCATTTCTTGTTACCACGATATCTCATTAACGCCATCGTCAATAATCTTGTAACTTAGCATAGTTATGTCCCATGTCAATAGCAAGCCACACAATTTTTGTCAGACTGGTCACTTGTCCGTGACGTCATCTATGACGTCATTTATAAAAAAACATAGAGTTAACCTACATTTGCAATTGAATATCTCGAGCCTTCCGCCGGATAAAACAACCAAAATTGGCAGAGGTCAAGTTTAGATCACGGGCCATCTACTGGACCTAGCCACGTGTGTTGCGGCACAAATTGTCGCCGCGTCACAAATTGTCGCCGGCGACAATCTGTGACGCGACGACAATTTGTGCCGTCAGGTTTTGAACAAATCGGCACAGATTGTTGCCGGCAACAATTTGTGACGCTCTTCCTGATCCTAATTTTTTGCCTCACTGGCGACAGTTTGTGCTGTGAAAAAAACCCCTAGCGGCACAGATTGTCGCCACCGTCACAAATTGTCGCCACCCACTAAATATGTGTGTGTGTATCTGTGTGTTTGTCTTTGCATGAGTCTGTGAGTCTGTCTGTTTGTACGCCTGTCTGTGTTTGTGTGTGTCTGTGTGTTCGTCTGTGTGTCTGTTTGTGTCCGGTCTGTATGTGTCTGTTGTCTGTATGTCTGTGATGTGTGTTTGTCTGTGTGTCTGTTTGTATTTCTTTGTGTTTGTATGTGTCTGTGTGTTTGTCTATGTGTTTTCGTGTCTGTATGTTTTTGTTTGTCTGTAAGTTTCTGTGTGTGTCTGTGTGTCTGTATATGTCTGTGTGTATCTGTGTATTTTTCTTTGTGTGAGTCTGTGTGTATGTTTGTCTATTTGTATGTCTCTCTAAGTATTTGTGTATGTGTTTGTGTGTATGTCATATGTGTTCGTGTATTCGTGTCTTTGAATTTGTATGTCTTTGTGTGTGTATGTGTCTGTATGTGTCTACTCTGTATCTGTCTGTTGTGTGTTTGTTTGTACGTATGTGTCTGTGTGTCTGTATGTATGTCTGTGTTTTTGTGGTCTGAATGTGTCTGTCCGTGTGTCTGTATGTGTCTAGTCTGTATGTGTCTGTTGTCTGTTTGTGTGTCTGTGTGTTGTGTGTTTTTCTGTATGTGTCTCTATGTCTGTTGTATGTTTCTGTGTGTTTGTCCATGTGTTTTCATGTCTGTATGTTTTTGGTTGTTTGGAAGTGTCTGTTTGTGCGTCTGTATGTATCTGTTGTTTGTGTGTTGTTTGTCTGTGTGTCTGTATGTATGTGTGTTTTTGTGGGTCTGAATGTGTCTGTCCATGTGTCTGTATGTGTCTCTGTGTGTCTATGTGTCTGTATGTGCCTAGTATGTATGTGTCTGTTGTCTGTTTGTGTGTCTGTGTGTTGTGTGTTTTTCTGTATGTGTCTCTATGTCTGTTGCATGTCTTTGTGTTTGTGTGTTTCTGTGTGTTTGTCCATGTGTTTTCATGTCTGTATGTTTTTTGTTTGTTTGGAAGTGTCTGTTTGTGTGTCTGTATGTATCTGTTGTTTGTGTGTGAGTCTGTGCATCTGTGTGTATCTGTATCCGTGTGTCTAATTGTGTGTCTGTTTGTGTCTGTAGGTCTGTGTGGGTATGTGTCCGTGTGTGTTTATGTATGTATCTATGCATGCCTGTGTGTCCGTGTGTGTATGTTTTTTATGTATGTGTGTTTGTCAGTGTGTCTGTGTGTATGAATGTGCCTGTTTCTCTGTATGTGTCGATGCGTCTGCATGTGTATGTGTGTGTCTATGCATATGTATGTGCCTGTGTGTGTCTATGCATCTGTATGTGTCTAGTCTGTATGTGTCTTCTGTCTGTTTATGTGACTGTGTGTTGTGTGTTTGTATGTGTCTGTGTGTCTATTTGTATGTCTGCATGTGTCTATTTGTATATCTGCGTGTGTCTAAATGTGTCTGTCCGTGTGTCTTTCTGTGCGTGTCTGTGTGTCTATTTCTATGTCTGTGTATTTGTGTGTGTCTGAATATGTCTGTTCGTATGATTGTCTGTATTTGTCTGTGTCTGTATGCGTCTGTTATCTGTTTGTGTGTATGTGTGTCGTATGTTTGTCTGTAGGTGTCTGTGTGTCTGTATGTCTTTGTGTATATCTGAGTGTTTGCCTATGCGTTTGTACGTCTGTATGTTTCTCTTTGTCTTTGTGTGAGTGTGTGTGTCTGTGTGTGTCTGTTTGTGTCTGTGTCTGTGTGTTTGTCTGTGTGAGTCTGTGTGTATGTATCTGTATGTGTCTGTGCGTTTGTCTGTGTGTGAGTCTGTGTATCTGTGTGTATCTGTATGTGTCTGTGTCTGTTTTTTGTATGTGTGTGAGTCCGTGTGTATCTGTATGTGTCTGTATATCCGTGTGTGTCTGTCTGTATGTATATGTCTGTGTGGGTATGTGTCTCTCTTTGTGTGTATGTATGCATCTATGCATACTCTGTGTCCGTGTGTGTATGTTTTATGTCTGTGTGTTTGTCTGTGCGTATGAATGACACAGACATGCACAAACACACAGAAACATGAAGCCACACAGACACACACAGAGACCCACAGACTCACACACAGACAAACACACAGACAAACACACAGAAATATGCTCACATACAGACACACAGAGACACACAGATAAATAGACACACAAAGAGACACATACAATCACAGACACATACAGACACAAAGACACATACAGATACACACAGATACACAGACTCACACACAGACAAACGCAAAGACACATACAGATACATACACACAGACTCACACAGAAAAACACACAGACACATACAAAAAGAACGGATACATACAGACACACAAACAGACAGACACATACAGATACACGAACTGACACATACAGATACATACAAGCACACAAACACAAAGACACTCACAAACGAACACACATTCATACAAACAGACACAGAGACTCAAACACAAATACAGACATATATTGATACGCATGTAGACACACAGGGACACACACCGTACACACACAAACACATACAGACACACAGATACATACACACAGACACACAATCACAAAGAGACACACAATTAGACATACAATCACACAGACACACAAACATACACATACAGACAGACACACACACAGACACACACAAATAAACAGACACACAGACACTTACAGACAGAAATATACAGACACACACAAACACACAGACATACATACAGACACACAGGCACATACAGACAAACACGCAACACACAGACACATAAGCAAACAACAGACACATACAGACTAGACACATCCAGACACATTTACACACGAATGCACAAACAGAACAGACACGTGCACAAACAGAACAGACACATGCAGACACACAAACACACATACACATACAGACACATAAACAGAAACATACAGACACACAGATACATACACACAATCACAAAGAGACACACAATTAGACATACAATCACACAGACACACAAACATACACATACAGACAGACACACACACAGACACACACACACACACAAACAGACACATACTAAAATACACCAAAACGGACACATACGGACAGACACACAAACACACAGACAAAAACACAGACACATATTGGCACATAAACACATACAGGCAGACACACATACACCAACAGATACACAAACAGACACATACAGACACAAATAGACAGACACATACAGACTCATAGACACGCATACACACATACACACAAACAGACACACAGACACACACAAAAACACAGACATGCACAGACAAACACACAGACATACACACAGACACACAGACACAAATAGACAAACAGACACATACAGACACACAAACAGACACATATAGACATACACATGCACACGCAGAAAAACAAACAGACACATACAGTCACAGAAACAGACACACACATACACCTACAAACACACGAACACATACTGACATACACCCACATACCCACAAACAATTAAATGTGATTTGATCATGGCTGGCGAATATCTGTGCCGTCAACTCCGGGCACAAATTGTCGCCGGCGTCAACTTGTGCCGGTGGCGACAATTTGTGCCGCAACACACGTGTGCGTGCGCACCTTCACGGGCGTTGGCGCGCGTCAAAGTTTTATAGGACTCCAAATGACTTTTTGTTCACAATACCATATGTTTCAGGTCATTTGGAGCATTCTGGTGCGCGCACCCATTTTCTCGAGGGAATAACGTCATTTTTCGTTGATTTTGGATGTCTACCTGAATTCTACTTCATTAAAAATCCTTTTCCGTCCACCAGAACCCAAAATAACGCTTACAAGTCCAAAAGATTTTAAAGTCACTCATAACTCTCTAGAATTAACGGTGATCCCTACTTTTTATTGTTCATTCTGATAGCCTATGACGTGTAGATGATGTTTCAGGTATCACTTTTCATGACAATTTTTTTCGTAGTTTTTCATACTTCCGGCATTTTGGCCCATAACTCCGCCTTGCAGTGTCCTGTCGACAGCGGACCCTTTCCAGTAGATAGAGAACGTTAGATATGAACGTTAAAAGTGTGTGTGTGTGGTAGGGGGGGGGGTTCCAATCACGATAAAGGCTTTCTTCATATAGATAATCTGGCCTAAAGATCATGAGGGATACAAAAATACCAGGGAATGTGAAGTTTATACGGTATTAGGACCCCCCCGTTTCAGCATTTTACTTCAGAATTGGACCCACACTCGAATTAAAAAAGGGAAAATTATACGTTACATTTAGATTATCAACAGAAATTGCGCATTTCTAATATTGTCAAACTTCATCTAACACTGTCAGTGTGAGATAGTACTATGACGCTTACTCTGTGTTTCAGACCCCTGTATTAGGTAAATTAAGCTTCTAACTGGCTCTCACAGATAGACCATTATACAAAGCGTGGATATATATATAACATGAATGCGCCTTACACTCTTAATTCGCAGTAAAATGTCATCAAACGTGGATCTCAGGAACCAATGAACCTCATATTATGATGGTATTATTGGTGATCCGCGTAACCGCGGATCACCATAGATTTCGTCAGAATCTTTCTTCTTCTTCTTCTTCTTTATTGGTAATCCGCGTAACCGTAGATCACCATAGATTTCGTCAGAATCTTTCTTTTTATTTTTTTCCTGTTTATTTCTGGTCATTTCTTGTGTCCAAGATATCTCATTAACACCATCGTCAATAACCTTATAACTTAGCATAGTTATGTCCCATGTCAATATCTCGCTACACACTTTTTATCAATGTGGTCACTTGTCCGTGACGTCATCTATGACGTCATTTGTAAAAAAAAGTTAGAGTTAACCTACAATTGCAATATCTCGAGCCTTCCGCCGAACAAAACAATCAACTCTGGCAGAGGGCAAGTAAAGGTCACGGGCCATCTGCTGGACCTAACCACGTGTGTGCGCGCGTCAAAGGTTTATAGGGCTCCAAATGACTTTCTGTTAACAGTACTATATGTTACAGGTCATTTGGAGCATTTTGGTGCGCGCTTACGCACACGCTTTTTCGCACACACCCCTTTTCCTACGGAATAACGTGTTTTTTTCGATGATTTTGGATGTCTGACTTAAAGGTTAGTGACATGATTGGGAACACTTGAAAATGCCTCTAGAACCAAATGAGTTGAAATATACACCAACTATACACTAGCAGGAGTGGATCTCCCACCTGGGAGGATTTGTCTGTAATTTGTTTACTTAAGGAGAATCAAGCATAAACATAGAAATATCTTATTTTTTGCCGGGGACGATAAAAATAAGCCCCATAGAGAGCCACACAGCAGGTTTCCGTGCTACGAGTGGTGTTGACATTGTTTATTTTAGAATGAGTCAACGTTTGATCACAAGATTTTCACAGAAGAATCCTTGCAAAGTTTACTTGATTCAAGAGTAGTTTCAGCCCAAGTTGAGGACTACCCCCAATCATGTCATGTACCTTTAATTCTACGTCATTTAGAACCCTTTCCCGTCCACCAGAACCCAAAATAACGCTAACAAGTCCAAAACATCGTAAATGCGCGCGCATGCGCGCGTAATGAATAATGGGCATTTGAAAACCACTCACAACTCTCCGGAATTAACGGTGACCCCTACTTTCTAGTGTTTATTCTGATAGCCTGTGACGTGTAGATAAGGTTTCAGGTATCCATTTCCATGATAAATTGTGACGTCATCTATGACGGCACACAGAAAAATCGCATTTTGCGCACATTTCATGACTGGAGTTGAGTAACGTAACCAAACCTGATACACAGTAACTTCAGGTCAAAGGTCATCACGAGTGCTAATCATATGCGTGCGGGCGTCGCGACGAACCCGTACGCGTACGTTTAATATTAAGCCTTAAATCAGTCATAATTTTACACTACCGTGTATTGTTCATTCTGATAGCCTTTGATCCGTAGATAACAATTTAGGCACTACTTTGCATGCAGAATATCAGTGGCGTCATCTATGACTTTACAAAGAAAAATCGTATTTTGCGCATATCTCATGAATGGGGTAGATTGAGATAACAAAACTTTATAAACAGTAACTTCAGGTCAAAGGTCATCACTGGTGCTAATTATAACTGTCCGTGCGTCGTGACGAATGCGTACGTGCATGTCGAATTTTCAATTAATATTTCATAGACAATTTCAGGTGATGAGGGACATATTTCATCATGCAATGATAATTGATATAGATTGTCACATTTTCTTTAAATCTAATGATCGGAGCGATTACGAGGATCACCAATTCGTTTTAGTGACGAATTCAAATCTAGTTGGTGATCCGCGTAACCGCGGATCACCATAGATTTCGTCAGAATCTTTCTTCTTCTTTTTCTTTTTTTATGTTTCTTTCTGGTCATTTCTTGTGTTCAAGATATCTCATTAACGCCATCATCAATCATCTTGTAACTTAACATAGTTATGTCACGTGTCAACACCTCAACACACAATTTTTGTCAGTGTTGTCACTTACCCGTGACGTCATCTATGACGTCATTAGTAAAAAAAAAGCTAGATTCAACCTATATTTGCAATATCTCCAGCCGGCGGTCGAATCAAACAAAAAAACTTGGCAAGGGTCAAGTTCAGGTCATGGGTCATCTTTTGGTCCAAACCACGTGCGCGTGCGCGTCTTCACATGCGTGTACGGGCGCGTCAAAAAATAAAAATGCTTCAAATGACTTTTTATTAACGGTACTATATGTTTTACGTCATTTGGAGCATTTTAGTGCGCGTTTTTTCGCGCGCACCCCTTTCCCGACCAAAAAAATGTATTTTTTTCGATGGATTAGATGTCTGACTGAATTCTACATCGTTTAGAACCCTTTTTCCGAAAAACAGGACCCAAAATATTGCTTATATGCCCCAAAAATATAAATGCGCGCGCATTGCGCACGTAGTGAAAGATGGGCATTTTTAAATCGCTGATAACTCTCTAGAATTAACGGTGACCCCTACTTTTTATTGCTTATTCTGAAAGCCTATGATGCGTAGATAAGGTTTCAGATATCACTTTCTATGACAAATTCTTCTGACGTCATTTATGACGTCACA
>JZLH01S0210850.1:5299-17061 GCA_001188425.1 Eucidaris tribuloides
GATACTATCAAAATATCGCCCAACACTAATCCACTTCACACAAGATCTCACCAGAGTGGATGCTGCCACCATGGTCCTGTCCAGGGATGCTCTCAGATCAATGGTGGATGCAGGTGGCATCATGGATGGACGAGAATTCTGCCAACCTGCCAAGCAATGCTGAAATCAAATCAGTGGGTGTGAAGATAAAATATCATGTTAAATCATAACAAGGCAAACGCCAAGCGTTGTCTCGCCTGCATATCGCAGTCATGAAGAGACTGCATGTCAAAACTATGCTATATGACTTCTGAGGCTGTCAGCATTTTAAGGGGTGAATTATAGTTCTGACAGTTTACATACGCAATAATGCTATAGGCCTACTTTATCCCTAGGAAATCAGATAACACTAAGGATGCTGTTAATACTATGAAACTATAATTATTTCCATGCACATGCCAGTCATGGAAAGTTCATTGACCTTTGACCTTATCAAATTCAACTCACATTCAAACTTGACCTGCACCTTTAAGAGATGGACCTCTTGTATGAATTTGACAATCCTACCTCGAAGGTATAGAAAGTTATTGTGTGTACAACATTGCACAGTGCCAGTCATGGAAAGTTCATTGACCTTTGACCTTTGACCTTATTCTAATTCGACTCGTATTCGAACTTGACCTGTGCCTTCAAGAGATGGACCTATGGTATGAATTTGGTGATCCCACCTCAAAGCTATAGAAAGTTATTGGGTGTACAACACAATTGTTGACGACTACGCCGACGACGCCGACACCGGAAATAGTGATACCTATGTCTCGCTCCGCTACGCAGGCGAGACAATAATACCAACAGAACATGACGATAGATGTGAGATTCTTGAAGATAGGATAATGAAATTGATTTGTTTTTCTTGCAACAATCACTTATTGTTTCTTTCAATAGATTACTGTATACACCACAAATGCAAATTACACTCCTCCACAGACATTAAAGGTATTGGCTAACATTTACCACAGTTAAAAAAAATCGGAGCCACATGATTCCCCATGCTACCAGTGTCTTTGATGAGGTCTAAAGATGAAGCCCTGAAAAAATTGTATTTCAAAATGATTATTTAGTGCTTTAAAAAAGTGAAAATTGTAAGTTGACCAGATTCACTTGCACATTTCCTCCCATAGACTTACTGTGTGTACACCTAGGCTATTAAATCTCGCCCCGAGTTTTAATTGTTTATTCATGCATAACTTGCCATTGGCAGCGTAACTTTCCAAACTTTTGTATTCTAGGGTGTTTATTTGTCCATTTGAACACTACTATGTAGCTCAGATATCAACGTTTGACATTTTTTTTTTAAATTGAAGCTCCACAATGTTAGCCTATCACTTTAAGAAGAACACCCCAAGTTAATTCAAAATGACCATTTATTGCTTTAGAATAGGAAAATCCAGGAGTACTTAATTCATCCATGCCCATTCCTCCCATAGACTGCTGTAATAAAATCAAGAGTTGGTCTGATGCTACAGTAATGTGTGATGTTTGTCCATACGTATCATGTGACAGCATAACTTTACAATGGTTTGTATCTAGGGTGTTTATTTGTCATACACTATCATGCAGCACATATATTTAATAGAACCTCCACAATTTTAAAGGCAAGGTCCACCCTGACATTAAGTTGGTTTTAAGAGAAACATATTAATGAAAGTTTGGTGAAAATCCACCAAAGAATAACAGAGTTACGGAGTTTCAAAGTTTTAAATTTGTGACATCACATGCGAGCAGCTCCTATGTCATGTGATATCAATTCAATAAATTGCCATTTTTTATTTGTTCATGATAATTGAATGGCTTTTTTTTTATAGAAGCATGTATGAATAATGTTTCTAATTATATATTGAATATATTGAATGCACAGGTAACATCATTTTCAATTTTCTGAGAAAATGGCACTTTATGTAATTTATATTACATGATAATGGGGGAGCTGCTCGCATGTGACCTCACAAATTTAAAACTCTGAAAGTTCATAACTGCGCTATTCCTTGGTGGATTTTCGTCAAACTTTCATTAATATGTTTCTCTCATTATTCTGCTTTTATTAAAACCAAGTTGATGTCAGGGTGGACTCTGCCTTTAAGCAATATCTTTTACAAAAAAAAATCGAAAATTGGGACTACATGTAGGCTTGGTATTAGACACTATATTTCAAAATATGAACTTTTGATGTCATTATTTTATTTTATAGGTGCACCATACATCTGCTTACATACCTGCCAACCGTCCTGATTTTTCCAGGGCAGTTCTGGTCTTATTACAGTTATTAGGCGGTACAGTAAACAATAAAAAGTTTACATAATTAAAAAAAAATGAGATAAGAATGCAAATGAGAAAAATATTTGAAACAGCTGAACCAAAATTTTTCTTATGAGAAAAAGCATGAATGAAACAAACTTTTGTTCCAGCACTCACCAGTGAATGTAAACACGGCATTTGCATTACAATTTGGGCGTTGCATTAAAATCACTATAGTAACCAATGCACTCGGTTCAGTAGTTTCATTTATTTTGGTCATTCATGTTCTGTTCTTATTTTAATCTACGTTTTGTTGTGGAACGCACCGCCTTGTTACTGTAATAAGACCAGACCTGCCCTGGAAAAATCGGGACGGTTGGCAGGTATGTGCTTATAAACATAAACGTATGTGACCTGTCACCACAACACTCTGATAAAGTTGCATATCTTATGAAACATAAACATAGAAGCAAATACTTTGGGTGAAAAAGTAAACATATATATGAAGGTCATGAAACTTTTAATTTATGAGGACACTTCACTTTCACACTGTGTATCATTCAATATTTGGCACTTTCCTTACATTTCGGTTGTGCAATTTTATCAGAGTATTGTGGTGACAGGTCACATATACAGCGTGGCCCAAAAAGAATGCTACACTTGCGATCGTTAATTTCTTCAAAGTCATTCAAAATATGTCATTGGTGATTATTCCATGGGTTAGAGCATTCTTTTTCCAACAAAATGATACCATGATTATAATTTTGATTGAGGTGTTTGGATCTAAGGGCTATTTTTCTGAGGCAATGCAATTTCCTAAATTTGCTATTTCTTAACCTCCAGCGATCATCAGAACACCGATATATTCTCATGTTACGGTGTGCCATCGAATAAGGTATGCTGAAACAAAGGGCAGGAATGCCCTCGCTTTGATAAGGAAGACGATGTGAGCTGCATCTCCATTGTCATCGCGGTTTGTCTGGTATGGCACGCTGAGACGTGAGAAATTCCGTGTTCGGATGACCACCGAACTGATGAAATTGGAAATTTGGGAAATACATTGGCCTCAGAAAAAGGCCACGAGAACCCAAAACGAATGACTTAAATCAATGATCATGTATGATATCGTTGGAAAAAGAATGTTCTAAATCGCTGAGTACAAAAACCAATGGCACATTGCAGATTATGTAAGAAATTAAGCATGCGCAGTTGTAGCATCTTTCTTGGCACCGCTGTATAATTTGAAATCTACATGTAAATAAAAGAAGATTATTGACTATAAAAAGAAGTCTACCTGGATAACCTCACAGAGTCAGTCGGATCAAAAGCTTTGCCTTCGATGAGGACGAAGCAGCGATACGGTGACATCAGAGTTGACCTTGAATACTGACCCTGATGAAGGAAGAGATAAAGAAGAGTATATAATACTGTACACTGAAAAAAATACTTATAGAGGTAAAAAACCACATTAAGAAAAACAATTCTTTCCAATAAATTAAAAATAGGAGAAACATATGCAGGCATGCTAATGAAATTTCACAGAAATACACATTCTTTTAAGAGAACACACGTACCGGATTGA
Source organism: Eucidaris tribuloides (assembly GCA_001188425.1). Classification (NCBI taxonomy): domain Eukaryota; kingdom Metazoa; phylum Echinodermata; class Echinoidea; order Cidaroida; family Cidaridae; genus Eucidaris; species Eucidaris tribuloides. The sequence continues at coordinate 9,156 of JZLH01S0210850.1, forward strand.
TGCTTGAAAAATCTTCATCAAAATGTTCACATTTCATTCTGTTTCCAGGTGAGAGTAAATTACATTTGCTTATTAATGTGGGCTAATTCACTCAATGCAATAAAAAGCTGAGAATTGGCAGTTTAGAGTACCCGGGTCGGAGAATGCTCGTGTGCAGTGTGTATGGCACAATTACCTTAGTCCAACGTATTGATTTCTTGTGTTTAGTACGTTGTCAGTAGTTTGGGATTTGTGTAACAGTATGTCCAAAACGAAGTGTTTCTGTTGTTTTCAACTACTCTCTCCTGTATGTAGGACATTTTTAGAATACCATCTGTTCACAGAAGGTTGAAAGCAGTTGATGTAAAAATTTGTGTTCTGCACGATATCAACCAGTACTGTGTATCTCTTAATGAAAATTATATTTTCTAATTTGTTATGACAAACACTTTGGGCCTAATGGAGCGCAGTATAGGTAAAGATGATAATAATAATGAATCAAAACATCCTAAATAAAATAAAACCATACTAGTTGAGAGTTTTGCAAAAACCCTTGGTGCTGGAGGTCAGAGAATATTCTGTTTCTTTGTTCAGACATACAATATGTGTCTCACTATAACACCAAATGGGGGAAATTGTCATGAATTTTGTGAAATAAGATGTCTATATCAGTAAAATCCTGTATTCACAGCTTTAGGTCGTGATCACACTAGGCACATTTGATGTAGGGACATGGAGTCGACCCTAGGTCGAAACCACTTCCCCCACTGATGTGAACACAAAACAAGTGGTTTCGACCCTACATCGACTCCACATCCACGATGTGGATCGAAACTACCTCATTGAGGTAGTTTCGACCCTAGGAGGTGGGTTAAATTTTGTAATGTGAACACAATATGTGGAGTCGATCCGGATCGACTCCACATATACCGGAAGTGACCTAACGCTTTGCTCCACTCACCCCTCTCGGCCGGCATCGTCGCCTCAAAAATCAGTCCCGCTGCAACAATCATGCGGAGTAGCATTTGCCTTTGATAGATGGCAATGAAAGAATCATATATTGCATACATCTGTCGCAATCTAAATTTTGCACGAGATCGGCGAATGCGATTTCTATGGCGAAATGCAGTGTGCAAATACGACACAGCGGCAAATACAGTGTCGTCCATCTTGGATATGCCGACTTTCAATTTGTTTCCGTGGTAACGGCGCTTCACTTCCGGGTCATTCTAACATCCGGGTAAGTGGGTTCGTGCCACTTACGTCATAACTCACTTTCGATGTGGATTATTGCGGTAGTGTGAACGCGAACACAATGTGGATCGACACCACTTCACTACCTAGGTACGAACCCACATATGTGTAATGTGATCACGACATTATTGTGATACTAAAGTTATGCTCATATCATATCTTGATGCAAAATTATGACAATTTCGTCAGTTGTCTGGCAGAAGGGCCCTTACATATGTTCCCAGCAGAAGGGCCTTAACACTATATTGTCTTTAACTTGAAAACCACTGGCATTTTTCACATGAAATCAAAGTAGTGTGATATTTTTGGATCCTTCTTTCAGTCTGTAAGTGCAAATATCATATAAGGCAATACTCCTCAAATTAAAGAACATTTACTGTTAAAGACACTATATAACATTGTGGAAGCCTCATTTAAAAAATTGTCAAACTGTGCTATCTGACATATCTGACAGTGTTTGGATGGGCAAATAAACACCCTAGAACACAAAAGTTTAGACAGTTATGCTGTCACCAGTAAAATATGTACAGACAAAGCTAGGCATGTGAATTTATTATCAGTCGATAGAAAATTCTGCAACACAGCACTCTATGGGGGAGAACAGGAATGGTCGCTCAATGATTTTCACTTTTTAAAGGCACTTAATGATCGTTTTGAACCACAATTTTTTTCAGGGGTTCATTTTTAGACATTATCAGAGACACTGGTAGCATGAGGAATCATGAAGCTCAGATTTTTTAACTGGAAACATTGTTATACGATGCCTTTAAGGCCCTTCTGTCGGGAATATGCTAGGGCCCTTCTGCTGGGCAACCAACAATATATTGTAATTAAAGTCAGCTGATTGAACATTGATTTAGTGAGTGGACTCCACACTTCACTTCGTTTTACCTGATGTATGATGGTGAGCTGCTTTTGGGTTTGCTGCTCCTCCTTGTTTGACAAATAGCACACAAACTCTCCCCATCCTGATTGCCATGCAAGGGTACAGCAAAAAGACGATTGTTCAAGGCATAATTGTGAATACCTGATCGCAAAAAAAAAAAAACAACACAGTTAAAAATCATATCTCAATATTACTACACTTTAAATCTTTTCAAGAAAAATTTATAATTATTCATATGATTAGAATTTGTACAAAATGTAGGTACTTTAATCTACGGCAACTCTTTTTCATTCAATTTGGTATAATTTGTTATCCATTGGTTTTTTTTTAGCGAGCAACAATTGTTTCTACACAGATTCCTCTCACTAATGTTACATAATACTATGGTGCATTGTGCTAAGAATATATTTCTAATAATGATGATAATAATAATAAACTTATAAAGCACAGGAATTATATTCTACTGTGTTGAAAGAGCTCCTCATGTGTTTAAGGTCACTACAAATATTTAAACAACATGTGCTTTGGTTTTGATTTGAAAGTATTTCGAGATCTTGATTTAAAAATACAAAGAACATAGCAGGCAAATATATGCACTCACACACAAACATACTATATGCAATATTATAACTGTCATACTTCCCACCTTCACGGCAAATAAGTTACAAGTTATTATGAGCACTACTACTTCCTTTACAAGTGTGAATGGGGCCTTTAATAATCCTAAATTAATGCCATACCTTTTCCATGTTATAGAAAACAAATTTATTGACATTTTCAGCTCTGCTGTTTGAAATGTAGTGACTTATTCAGTCATTCAATTTAGTTATTATGTCTGCAAAATCAGAAGAAAAGAAACACTTGAAGACATCGTATAACAATGTTTCCAGTTTTAAAAATCTGTGCTTCATGATTCCTCATGCTACCATGTGTCTCTGATAAGGTCTGAAAATGAAGTCCTAAAAAGTGAAAAGTGAAAATCATTGAGCAATCATCCCTGTTCTCCCCCACAGAGTGCTGTGTGGCAGAATTTTTCTCAGCTGAGAATAATTCATGTGCTGATTTTGGTCTGTACATATTTTACTGGTGACAGCATAGCTGTCTAAACTTTTGTGTTCTAGGGTGTTTATTTGTCCATTCAAACACTGTCAGACATATCAGATAGCAAAGTTTGACCATTTTTTAAATGGGGCTTCTACAACGTTATATAGCGTCTTGAAATAGCAGTCAAAATTTTGTTACTTTATATGTAGTCCCATATGCATAATATATTTGTGTGTGTAATTATCACATACTTTTGTAGTGAGCAATCGGCCATAGCAATGGAAACATGTGGATCCTGACTTCATCAGTATAACAGGGTTTCCCTGTACAAAACTCTCTCATTTTGTCACATGTTTATGAAATCCAGACAAAATATCCTTTTAAAAAATTAATATGGTGCTAAAATAAATGACACTTACATTTGTGTTCTTGTGGTTCAGTGTGTGGCTCCTCTGTACCTGGGAAACTCTTTGAAAAGCTACCCTCATCTGGGCTATTGATGAATTTAAGACAGAAGAAAACTTTACTTAATTCAATATCATATAAGTTAGATTTCTAACCAGATAACTTAGATTTCTTGCTTCTTATGCTGGGTTGAACACTCTATGAACTGGGCTGCTGTTGAATTTAAGACAGAAGAAAACTTAACTTAATTCAGTAGGTGCATTCACATTACAAATCTATGCGAAGTTTATCTTCTCAAAGACTTTGCAAAGTTTGGCTCGATTGTTCACAATGGGGTAAAATTTCGAGAAAATTTACTTCTCGCGAAACTTCTCGAAGATTTGGAACGCACTGCGCGTGTGGAAACAATCAAAATGTACGAAGACTGGTCCACAGATTGATCAGGAATTTTGTTTCCGCAATGCTCCAATGTCCTTTATACTCTTACTCCATATTTATTTTAATGAAAGTAACTAAAACAACTAGAGCTGTTCGACTGCGCGCAGTCGATGGGTATGCCTCCGCAGTCCGCACTCCCATCCAATTGATGTAATTTGAAAAGCTTCAAGTTACCATGGTAGCAAGACCAATTAGATGAATAAGCATAAGCCCATGTGACCCTTGACCAAGTTACAGTAAAATCCAATTCAAGCAGTTCTTAAATTATCTTGACAATGAGCTCAATTCGGACATGAGGCCTTGTGACCTTTGACCTCTGACCTTTCAACTCCAAAATCGAATCAGTAAATTGGTGCCTTATATTAGATACTTCACCCAAGTAACATAAAAATCTGACAGGCCGTTCTCAAGTTACATCAAAATCGGATAAGTCATACTCAAGTTATCACAGTAATGAACCCAAATCAGACATATTTAAGGCCCGGTGACCTTTGACCTTTGAGCTCCAAAATCTAATCAGTTTATTGGTGCCTCATAATACATACTTCACCCAAGTAACATAAAAATCTGACTGGCCATTCTCAAGTTATCATGGTAACGAGTCCAAATCAGACATATTTTAGGCCCGGTGACCTTTGACCTTCGACCTTTCAACCCTAAAATCTAATCAGTTCATTGGTGCCTTATAATACATACTCCACCCAAGTTACATCAAAATCCGACAAGCCGTTTTTAAGTTATCGTGGTAACGAGCCCAAATCAGACATATTTTAGGCCCGGTGACCTTTGACCTTTGAGCTCCAAAATCTAATCAGTTCATTGGTGCCTCATAATACATACTTCACCCAAGTTTCATGACAATCTGACCAGCCGCTCTCAAGTTATCGCGGTAACGAGCCCAAATCAGACATATTTAAGGCCCGCTGACCTTTGACCTTTCAGCTCCAAAATCTAATCAGTTCATTGGTGGCTCATAGTACATACTTGGTCCAAATTACATCAAAATCCGAACGGGGGTTCTCAAGTTATCGCGGTAACGAGATCCGGTAACGGACGGATGCACGGATGCACGCACGCACGCACGGACAACCCGAAAACATGATGCCTCCGGCAACTTCGTTGCGGAGGTATAAAAATTGAATGAGCTTGGATGTAACTTCACTTGCATTTGTAATTATGTTGCCGTGTACAACAGGCACATAAATATACGAGCTACATGCAGGGTATGCCAAAGTCGATGTATTCAACTCCATGTTTGTGTATACAGAGTGCATTTACGTCCGAACACCACAAATGCACAGAGGCTCATGACATATAACTTCCCGAAGTTTGTGTTCACACTCAAAATGTTGCGGGGAGTTTCTCGATGTTCGGGAAAATTCCTACAAAGTTGTGGGAAGTTTCGTTGGAAGGTTTGTAGGAAGTTTGCATTCACATTACCAAACTTCGCGAAGTTAATCTTCCGGAAGTGAGTCTTCGCGAAGTTTGCTGTAAGTGTGAAAACAGCTAGTATCACTTAACTTAGATTTCCTGCTTCTTATGCTGAGTGGTAACACTCATGAACGTCTTGCATGTGCATTTGTTCATGATAAAGATTGAATAAACTTTCACTCTAAATTTTACCAAAATAGGTGTATGTTTCTTCATATGGTGAGTGTAAACATACACAAAGTGTGTACTGCAAGAGCTATTTATCTGGATCTCTCATAGTTCAATATGCTCTGTGTAAATCCACTTTCTACAATGCCATCTAAATCAAAAAAGTAAAACCAGATATTGAAAAAACAACTGTAATTCTGCATGAAAAATGTAATATGAAAGTACATTTTTTGTGAAATAAAACATACACAGCATCCTAAAATCTTTACAAACCAGTGATTTTGACATATTAAGATTGGTTATTGGTTGTCTCTGCATGAACTCAGCAGGCACTGTATGTATATTGCAAAATAAGTTTATGCCTAGAAGATCAATGGCATATAACCAGTTTAGAGATTACAGTTTTCACATTTTTACCCCTTGGTTTTACAGATTCACCAACGGACACATGATCTGACCTAAAATGTTGGTCTTGCACTAAAAACATTCAATGACTTACCCAGGGCTCCACACTAACCTATTGGGCTGGTAGCCAGATCAGGCAAGCAAATTTGCCATTTCATTCAATTAGTTGCTTGAACAAATTTTCAAATGTCCAAGTGTAGAAAATGTTTGTTGATTGTGTCACTCTAGAGACAGTATCTTGTTGAAAGACTTTTTACAGAATTTGACTACCTTTGAATTTACACAAAATTGAACTGAATTGAAAAAACAGTATTCTTGATTTTACAGTGGAAAATTTCAGGGGCGTCGATCCATTTTGTGGACTGGGGTGGCAAAAGTGAAAAAAAAAATCAAAAATTTTCGCTGCACTCCACGTGCCAAATTGCAATATGAAATTGTCGAAAAATTTTAAAAATTGTACGTATTTTTATGCTAAGTTTAAAGGCAGTGGATCTCTTTTGCACGCCTAAAATTCAACATTGTGCAAAAGCACTGGTGTATAGAAGAATATCTCATTTAAGAACCTTTAGAAAAGTGTAGGAGCTAGAAATGCAGTTTTAGTGAAATTATAGTAAACGTTTGACTTGGATCTGTTTTTTGGCATACAGTTCCACAAATTTTACAAGTGGTACTAGTCTATTTTTAGACAGTGCGTGTACATGTAGGTCCCTTTTACCTCCATGGTGTAATACACAAGACAAGTATACACGCAGTTGACCTTGCACTCCTTTCACTTTATCTGATGCATTCCAACACATCATCTGGTACATGTATTACTGGTATTACGTAAGTACTGTAATCAGCCTGCATATACCCACGTACCTATACTGTAGGTCCATGAAATATAGTGAGATTTGGAACAGTGTGCCTAGAACGTACACTACCCAACTATTGGTTTCCTGTGCATTTTTTTATTTTAATTTAAGTGATTTCTGATCTTCAGATTTCACAGGCAAGTACTTTTTAAATATCATAAGGGCATGGATAATGTTTTGCTGTATTATGGGAGGGTTGCAAATGAGATCCACTACCTTTAATGGTTTTGTGGTGATTTACAATGCTTTTAAAACACATCCTTGCTTTACATATGATTTTTTCTAATTGTCAAAACTATTGGGGGGGGGGCAAATCAATATGTTTGACCCCCCCAATATTTTCATTGGGGTGGCGACTGCCAGCCTTGCCACCCCAGGATCGACACCCCTGGAAAAGTTTTACTTGTCCATTTAGGCAATTGAAATTGATTTCCATAAATTCTTACTTGCTCAGAAGCAAAATTTACTTGCCCCAGGTAAGTATGCAAGCAAGTGCTAGTGTTATGCCCTGACTTACCCTTCTAGTACGGTGTCATGCACGCATTCCTCCCGGTTCAGCTCCCGATATTGTTTGATCTCCTCCAGGTAGGCATCCGATCTCTCCTGGTACGTCGGGTCCGTGTCCAGCAGACCGGCAATCCAATCGTAGCCCAGGAGCGGCTGGGTCGTGTTTCCAAAGCTCCTCTCATGGAGGCTACCCTGGAACGATGACGTCGGTGTCGTGCTTGCACCGAGTCTGGACCGGCTGAGGGGTCGGAGGGTCGGGGTTTGTTGCCGGCTCCTGTTTAGTCTGTCTAAGAAGCTCACTCTGTTGGGAGTCTACAGAATAAGGACATCAAGATTAAAATTCCTCGTTCTAACTAAGATGACTGTTCTACTCTCAGTGGTCTGTTCCGTTATGTTTACTGAAAATAAATTACTTGTTGAAAGATTGTATTCTTAATTTGAATGTAGTCAAAACATTATCATCAGTGGAATATATTAAACTTTATTGTACTACTGTACATATTTATGGAATAATGTATTACACACAAAGCATAAT
>JZLH01S0210860.1:11084-22848 GCA_001188425.1 Eucidaris tribuloides
ATTTTGAAATTGTAAAATGCATTAAGTTTACTGCAAAAAATTTAAATCAGAATTTTTTCAGCAAAATGTATCTTTACGTGTTGTACGAACATAAGAGGTTGTAACCATGACATGGTTGAGTGAGCACACTTTACAAATAAAGGGAAAAATGTCATTATTTACTATTATTTTGGCATAAGAGTTGACTCATGTGACTTTTGAAAAGTGGCATTTTCACCTTTAATGCATGCTCATTCATGCATGCCCAAACGGACCAATCACATTTTCACACAGAAGTTAATCAATGAGTGTAGGAACACTCTTGCCAAATTATTTGGCACAAACTGCTTTGTTCAAAAGTTATGGTATGTTGAAAAGGGGGTAGTTACTTTTTTTGTTGTGTTTATTTATTCGAACATACGTAGAGGCACTAATGGCGGATGAGTAATAAAATGGAGAGCAAATTAATTTTAATTGTTATGACATGTTTAAACATACATGTAAGTTGCATATCCAATATACATTATTCAAAAAAAGATACCAACGAATCAAATGACAGAAATTATTGCAGACATTCATAGATGTTAATGCACCAGTAGGCATAGCTCGTCGGTTATCCGGCAGAAGGGCCCTAGCAAATGTTCCTGACAGAAAGGCCTTAACCTTTAATTGTCTCTGACTTGAAAACAATTGACTCTTTTCACATGAAATCAAGAAAGTGTGAAATTTCTAGATCCTTGTGTCAATCTGTTTAGCGCTAATAAACACAACCAAATTAGTAACTATCCCCCTTTTTTTTACAAATACCATAACTTTTTAAAGAAACGGTTTTGAGCAAAATGATTTGGCAAGGGTATTTCTGCACTAATCTATTAAGTTCTGCGTGAAAATGCGATTGATCCGTCAAGGCATGCATGCGTGAGCCCATATTAAAGGAAAAAGGGTCACTTTTCAAAAGTCACAAGGGTCATTTGGGGGGATTTGTAATGCAGGATTTTGACAAATTCTGTTTCAGATGAATGATTAAGCGCCATTTATGTGAATCATCTATCGTTTGACCTCATTACACCTCCCCTGGCACTTTTGGCATATTTTATGCTCCAGTGAGCTCAATTTAAAAATTTCCATCCTTCTTCAATTTTGAAATTGTAAAATCCTTTAAGTTAATCGAAAAAAGGTGAAATCCGCTATGTTTCAGCAAAGTATATCTTTTCATGTTGTACGAACATAAGCGGTTGTAACCACGTTATTGTTGGGTGAGCACACTTCATAAATAAAGCTAAAAAACACCATTATTTACCATTATTTAAGCGTAAGAGATGATTCCTGTGACTTTTGAAGAGTGGCATTTTTGCCTTTAATGCATGCTCACTCATGCATGGCTTGACGGATCAATCACATTTTCATACAGAAGTTAGTCAATTAGTGTAAAAATACTCATGCCAAATTATTTTGCTAAAACTCATTTTGTTAAAAAGTTATGGTAGTTTGAAAAAGTGTGTAGTTACTTTTTTGTTGCTGTGTGTATCAAAATGAGGCAATGGTTTCTCAAATTAGAGACAATTTACTGTCACGGCCCTTCTGGCGGGAACATGTGCTATAGCCCTTTTGTCGGACAACCGACGAGAAAATGTGTCCTAAAATGGAATGCAAATTTTGATGAAAGTGTAGATATCTATATTGCAAACTACATGCATTATTGTATACTATCAAAATATACGTAAAACTTGAATTATGCATAGTTATACATACATTGATACATGGCAAATGTTGAATACAATAAAGTTAAGTTTTATAACAAACTACATCCATTGTCTTGTGATATTCAAAAAAAAATATGAGTTAGAATCAAATTATGTAAATTAATACGCACACTGATCACTACATATCTTAACTAGAAATATCACTGAAGGTGATTAATACCCTGCTCCATCACGTCCCTGACATATTACAATAATATGTCGTTACCAAAGTAACACAGATTCTGACACACTTGAAAATGTGTCTTGCACATCTTCACTCCAAGACCAATGTGTGTACCAAATTTCATGAGAATTGGTTGAAAACCGTAGGAAGTAGTTCGATCCGCCAGATTTTTACATGATTTTTGTATTAATATGCCGTTACGATGGCAACGCACTTTCTGACACGTGCAAAATATGTGTCTTGCACATTTTTACCCCAGAGACCAATATGTGTGCCACATTTCATGAGAATTGGTCAAGAAATGAGTAAGAAGTTCGATCCGCAAGATTGGCAACAGACCGCCCGACCGACCGCCCAACTGTACGCTGATTCCTATATTATCCCCTTCAAACTTTGTTTGGTGGGAGTATAATCAAAGTAATGATTAGCAATCTTCTATTTCTTTTCCTACAATATTCACAATATACGTATATGTTCACTCATCACTGCAAATCTTGATTAGAATAATGATTGTATCTATCAAACTACTATTCCTTACTCTATAATATTCAAAATAGAATTATGTAAATTACACAAATTTATACGTACATTGATATACTGCAAATCTTGATTACAAAATGATAACATCTATCGCAAACTGCATATATCGCATGATAACAAAATATACGTCAGAATCAAATTGCATAAATAGCACAGCAAATCTTGATTACAATATCAATAGCAAACTGCATACATGGCATATCGCTTATCTTATAACATTCAATACATTAGAATCAAATTATGTAAATTTATGCGTATACACTGATCACTACAAATCTAGATTAGTATAACATTGTAAAATGATTAGATCTATAGCAAACTAGTATTTCTTTTCCTGTAATATTCGAAATATACACTAGAATCAAATTATGTTAATTTATACGTACACTGATAACTGCAAATCGTGATTAAATTTGAAGATGTTTATATCTATACCAAACTACTATTCCTTATCCTTTAATATTCAGAATATACATGTACACTAGAATCAAATTAATATGTAAATTACACAAATGTATACGTATATTGATAGGCTACAATGCAAATCTTCGACTTACAAACTGATAAGATCTATCGCAAATGCATAATCGAAATGAACTTAAAAAAATATCTAGAATCAAATTGCATAAATATCACAGCAAATATTGATTACAATATCAATAGCAAACTGCATATCCCTTATCTTATAACATTCGAAATATACGTGAGAATAAAAATATGTAAATTTACACATACACTGATCACTACAAATCTTTACTACAGTAATGATTAGATCCATAGCAAACTATTATCTCTTTTTCTATAATATTCAAAATATACACTAGAATCAAATTATGTAAATTTATACGTACACTGCAAATCTTGATTACTAAAAATCGTGATTAGAGTAATGATTACATCTATAGCAAATTACTATTGCTTATCCTATAATATTCAAAATATACATGTACACTAGAATCAAATTAATATGTTAATTACACAAATTTATACGTACATTGATACACTGCAAGTCTTGAATACAAAATAATAAGATTTATGGCAAACTGCGTAAATCGCATGACATATAAAAAAATAAACGTTAGAATCAAATTGCATAAATATCACAGCAAATCTTGATTACAATATATTGAAGATCAATAGCAAAGCGCATACCCCTTATCTGATGATATTCAAAATATGAATTAGAATCAAATTATGTAAATTTATACCTACACTGATCACTGTAAATCTTGATTAGAGTAATGATGAGATCTATAGCAAACTACTATTCCTTATATATAATATTCAAAATATACATGTACATTAGAATCAAATTATGTGAATTACACAAATTTATACGTACATTGATACACATATATTGGATGATATTGAAAAAATACACGTTAGAATCAAATTGCATAAATATCACAGCAAATCTTAATTACAATATCGCGAAGATCAGTAGCAAACTGCATATCCCTTATCTTGTAATATTCAAAATATACGTGAGAATCAAATTATGTAAATTTATACGTATACTGATCACTGCAAATCTTGATTCGAACAATGATTATATCTGTAGCAAAACTACTATTCCTTCTCATATACCGTTCAAAATATACATAAGAATCAAACCATGTAAATTATACATATTTATACTATACTGATACACTTCAAATCTTGATTACAATGATGTTAAGATCAGGAAACTACACGTATATAAAATTATGTAAATTTATACGTACACTCAACACTGCAAATCTTGATTCGAACAATGATTATATCTGTAGCAAACTACTATTCATTATCCTATAATATTCAAAATATACACTAGAATCAAATTAGGTAAATTACACAAATTTATACGTACATTCATACATTGCAAATCTTGGTTACAAAATGATAATATCTATCGCAAACTGCTTGCAGGATAGTAAAAAAAAATATGTAGGTTAGAATCAAATTGCATAAATATCACAGCAAATCTGATTTACAATTATAATGTTAAGATCAATAGCAAACTGTATATCCTTTATCTCATAATATTCAAAGTACGTTAGAATCAAATTATGTAGATTTATACGTACACTGATCACTGCAAATCTTGATTAGAATAATGATTATATCTGTAGCAAAACTACTATTCCTTGTCATATGATATTCAAAATATACATTGGGATCAAACTGCAAATTATTATGTAAATTATGCATATTTATACGTACATTGATACACTCCAAATCGAGATTTACAATGACATTTCGGATGCATTGTAGTGACGAATGTATCATAAAAATATGCATGAAGTCTTATTATTATAATAAATGTTGAAATTTGTTATAACCCAATATATTAGTCATGGGAAACAAATTACTTAAAGCAAATGAGGCACTGATGGTAAGTGTGTCATAAACACAATGTAAACCTTGATTACAATAATGCTTTCACAATACAGGTGAAGAAAACTGCATCCATTGCTTCAATATGAAGAACTTCCAAAGCATTATGTAAAATTATGCTACGTAGGCGATAAACTTGTAGCTCGTATATCACAAACATAAAGTACAAATGAAATTTTGAGAAATATAATCTTTAAAAATGAATTGTGTATCCAAAATCTTATACAAACTACACGGTTTTCCTTTTAAAATGTTATAGTTCGAACGTCGACAGCCATTTGAAATGTATACAATTTGAAACCGTTTGAATTAGTTGGGAGAAAAAATATTACTGTGACTTGCATTGACACATTGCATACACCATTCACTACCACGAATCACTGAATTAGACGCTCCTAGAGGTGATAGATACAAAATCCATTTTCCAAGTTTTAGCAATCAATACCATTCTATACAGATGAACAGGGGCGGCGGAACGTAGTTTTTGTTGGGGGGGGGGGGGCAAAGCCAAAAAGGGCACTTTTGTGTCAAAAAGGTCACTGGGCGCATGCAGATATTTTCATCATCATATTAGGTTTCTGCTTGGAGTAACTGTGTTTTTGCGGTTATGTAAGTTGAGCAAAACCTTTTTGAAGTGGGTTCCGATTATTAAAACATGAAATATATATACCTACTCCGCGAGTGAGCGTATTAGCGAGCGAGCGAGCGATTTGGGGGAAATCTGGATATTTTAAGTGGCAAAACTCGCTTTGTGGTCTATTCTGATTAATAACTAATTAACAACTACTCCACGAGCGAGCGGTTTGGGAACATTTGAATATTTTAAGTGGCAAAACTTGCTTTGTGGTCTATTCTGGCACTAATTAATTAATTAATTGATTTATAAGTAATTAACACCTACTCCGCGAGCGAGCGTAGCGAGAGGGCAATTTGGGAAAATTTGGAAATTTTAAGTTGTAAAGATCGCTTTTTGGTCTATTCTGGCACTAATTGATTAATTAATTAATTAATTAATAACTAATTAACACCTTCTCCACGAGCGAGCGTAGCGAGCGAGCAATTTGGGAAAATTTGAAAATTTGAAGTTGTAAAACTCGCCTTGTGGTCTGTTCTGGCGCTAATTACAAGTCGGAATTTTTGCAGTGTGTTAAAAGAAAAAGAACATCTGTCTAGATCAAACGGATCCATAAGAATTAATGAGCAAACACTTTTTGGAGGGCAGAGATAATGAAACACGTAGTTTTGTTATGAACAATATTAGGAATGGACATATTCTTTGAAAAATTTTCTTATGATGTTCATTTTATAATTGTTTTGACACATACTATAGTTTGTTTGGAGCAAGCAGCACTTTTGGAAAACAAATGAAATCCTCAATCGTAAAACTTTCATTTTAGTTCTTACCCGATGTCCACAATAGATCTGGATTTAGACAAACATTATGAAATAAATATCAAGCAAAATTGTGTGGTTTTTTTTATTATAAAGTGTGATTCTGAGCATTATACCAGGTTCGATTTTGCTACCAAGTACCCCATCTGCACGATAGTGAATCCGAATATACTTCATTAATTACGGAGTCATGATGCACATTGTAGAATACGCAAAAAAGAAAAAGAAAAAGGGCACTCTTCTCCTCACGAAGTGATTTTCTTTGTTAAAGAAAAGTCGGAAAGTTCCCTCACGAAAGACACTTTTTTATCGCTTGAAGAGCACATAAAATAGGGCCATGTTTTCACAAAAAAAGATGAAGAGGGCCCAATTTTGCCACCTCCGAGGGCACTTAGGTGAGAGGCCAAATGCCTTCTTAGGCACATAATGTGCCTCTTCGTTGAAAGTATTCTCTTTCGTCTACGACAGGGGCTCTCATAAGTGCGATGCGCGTGCCACTTTTGGCCAATTCGGGCTACGAAGTGGGACGCATTGAAAAAAAGTAAATATAAAATGTGTAATTTCTTTTTGAATTTGTTTTTTTATGCTGTTTGTATTGCTTAACGCCATTCAGCGCCTCTTAATAGGACCTTGTAGGGCCTATTTAAATCTTTGGCATGTTTGGGGGGGGGGGCTGTGGTCATTCACAAAAAGGGCACATTTCATATTTTTTTTTTAAAGGACATTTTTTCCCATTGGATTTTTTTTTTGGGGGGGGGGGCAAGTTGCCCCCCCCCCTCCGGCGTTCCGCCGCCCCTGCTCAGATGAATGTGGGGTAATGCTTGCATGCCTGACATTACAGCTGGTCAATTACCCTGGTGATGAGAATGTAATAAGCAATATCATTCATTTCTCAATTTCATTCATTCAGAAGAATGTGGGAATAGAAGGGATGTGCTCACCAGAGATTGCAGTTATACACATTATGTTACATACAAGTCATGTAACTTTCACCCGGAACACAGTTAGGAGAGCGGATAGAATTTTATTTAAATAAGATTTGCTCTGACAAAATAATCGATGAAACCAAAAACTTGCAAGAAGTAGTTTCGTATCATTCACCTTTATAGGGGCCTAACCCGTGGCCCATAAGAATTTGATGAAGCGATGTGTCAAATCAAAGCTAACGAGTTACTGCTTATTCCAGCGTACAATTATTACAATGAACTGCGTATTCTAAGTTAACCATTGAACTACAGTTACCCTTTTTTTTTAGGAACGCACTGTATACATAGCTCACAAAATACCAATTATACAGATTTAGACACTTCATGCACTTGTGGCTGATTCACCATGAATACACAATGCAGATATTGTTTACAATTTCAATTATCCCGATGTGTCAAACACCTTTTTTTTATTACCCTTAAACTCATATAATTGTCGTAAACAGCAACATGCAGTCACTGCCAGGGCATATTATGGTTCCTATGAAAATCGTACGAATACGATTTTGGGGTGTAAATTGGAGACCATTGAATGAAATGAATTAAAATTGAATGACCCGATAGACAGCGAGTGCAGAAAAAGATAAGTATATAACAAAGTTTTAGGTGGAAAAATGTATTTGTGCAAAAATAGTCACATGCAAATACTGAAAGTCTTACAATGATGAATATGAAAAGTAGTGCGGGGGGGGGGTAGAGAAAGCAACTTAAACATCGAAAATAATAAAGCAGAAACTTCCAAGATGGTGAAAGTTTCTCTAACAAATTAACAGGATATAAAACCAAGCCTTATCCTATGTTCTGGACATGATACCTGAAGGTGTCAAAGTAATGTTCCACTAATTTATTGTCTTTCAAGCGAATTTTGTTTAAATGTGCCCCCCCCCACTGTTGATTAATCTTGGTTACGTGCACTTTATCTATTATAATAACACTCTTTACAATTTTAACGAGATGTGTTGATGTTATTGTTGTTTTCTTTTCTCTGGGACCTATATCAAATGATATCTAACATTCCGTAACAAATTGATGATCTGGTCATGGGTTTTCTGTTAGATCTAGTTTGTTGAGACTAGTTTTATGCGAGATCATATCTGTTTGTAATAGCAAAAGTATAGCTTGATTCTCTGATATATAAAGACAGAATGATCATCATCATTTACCAGACCGGGGTAAGGGTGCAAGCCGCTGACTCTGTCCTCACTGTTATCATTTTCTCTATCCCAAATGATATACTCCCTTGTTACTCGCATTCCATGCACCTGCTGGCATTGTTCACCCGGAGTTAACAGGTAGAAGTTGTCCTGAGTCGGCAGATGTATGGGGCATTGTGGGGGAGAGTCATTTCTACAACAGAACTTGATCAGTGTCGAGTCTGAATCATAGACTCCATCTGGTAGGGTGCCCTCGCGCCAGTTTCCGTCGGAGCCATCATTCCAGTAAATAGTTCCTACTTCGAAGCCTGATGGGCAGGGATCATATTTGTAGATGCAATATCGCCCTGCTTCCCAGTCTCGTCGAACATCTCCTATCGCGGAAAAATCTTTTATGCAGAACTGGGCAAGAGTAGTTCCACTATCTCTGAAACCTCCCAAATGACAAGAATCACTGCACGTGCTACCAGTGGCTTGATAACGGGTGCTTGGAATCCAGCTCACACTACTATGCTGCGGACATCCAGTCGCCGATCTGATGAGTCCATAGGTCCCATCAGGCCACGTGACAGGGTCACTGTCATTCAAACTAGATCCCATGCATTCTGCACCAGTAATAAAAATAATAAGCTGTTAATGCAAGCAACACGTTGAATAAACGCATATGAAAACAATACTGAATATATAGCGCTTCTAAAGGAAATATAGCGCTTAACATTTTTTTTTATAGAAATGTTCACAATATCTAATACAAAATATGTAAACTACTCGTATAATATCAAGCCTAAGATTAAAACAACATCAATTGGGAAATAAGTAGGACTTGAGCAAAGATTGAATATTTTTGTGTTGTGGGACGAATGAAGAGTGTCAGCAATTTATTTCATAGTAATGGGTCAGAGATTGAGAAAGCTTTGTCACCGTGTGGCGTGTAAAGTATGGGTTCTATTTGAGACGAGAATATGTTTATTAGCATGCGAACGTAAATATCAGGTATTTTCAGTATCGGAATGCCATTTTAAGAGGTCCTGTAATTCAACACTAGCTGGTACTTCTCCTTTAAATGCCTCAAAAATAAGAGTAAGTGTTTTGAATGGAATCCGTTCAGAAACATGCAGCCATGCTACACGGGAGTAGAAATCGGAAGGTACGTACTGGCCAGACACTGTCTATCATGAAATCATGGACGTTTAAGTACCAAATACCCCTTTCGCCCCCTCCCCATAATTTTTACAGGAAGGACAATTTTTTAAACTGAAGCTCCACAATGTTGGCCTATCACTTTAACCCTAAAAACCCCAAGCTATTTTTGGCTCTCCGTGGCCCAAGGGGGGGGGGGCACATTGTGCCCCCCTTCTCCAAAATCTTTATTTTTTGACCAATCACTCTCAAATTTGGCACATATGCAAAGCAACACAAACTCTACAAAACGCAACCATCAAAATTTCTCAAGGTCACCACATGGGGGCTCTATTTACCATAATATAATGAAATACATAGAAAATATGGATTCTGTACAATATTTCGAAGTTTTCGTCTTTAATATCCCTTGTATACACCCACAAGTGATTAATTTGTCTTTAAATATACAAGATCACATATTTTAAGATAGAAAATAAAGTATTTTGAATGAACTTTGACTGTTTGGGGCTTATATTTTGTGTTACAATACATATAGTGGGAATGTAATGCGTATATGCACAAATTACTATGCACTGTTGGTTGCACTAACGAGTTAAAATAACTTGAATAAATACATTTTTTTAATCATTCTGGTAAACTTTTTTGATGGAATTGCACTTTGATACATCAAATCTTGTAATCTGGTAATTTAAAATTGAAAATAAAGACAAAAATGCAAGAAAAATGAATATTCATTTTTTTTTTTTTGGGGGGGGGGCACCATTTTACCCTTCAAAAATAAAGAAAAACAAAAGAAATGTGTTGAATATGTTTCAAAATAGATGAAACATACGTTTCATGTCATATTTGAGTCAATAGATACGAAAAGCAAGTCGCAGTAACTCTTCTATGTAGTAAAGCTAGAAGAAAACACCAAAAAATGACACACATGACCTTCAAAATGTGGTTACCATGACAACACGATTTCACAGGTAACCCTAAACTATACTCCCAAAATGTTCGCCATAAAAATTTTAGGAAAAGTCACCAAGTTTGATTAAATTTCGACAAAAATTGTGGACGTGACAAAAAAAAATGGTAGGGGGCACAATGTGCCCCCCCTTGGGCTTTTTAGGGTTAAAACAGCACAGTAGGCGTGCTAAAGTGAACCGTTTTTTACTCCCAAAATGATGTTGTGTGTCTTTTGTGTGTTGTGTGTCTATTGTATGTTTTGGGCGTGCAGGAGGTACATTGTGGGTATATGAAGAGGTTATTTCCAAAAGGGGGTAGATCCATTTTTCATCAAATGTGACTTTTTTACGTCAATCTATACAATTTTAGTAGCACTATCAGATAGCAAAAACGAAAAGATGAAATTCCCCCCCAAAAGTGGTAAAAAAATGGGCAATAAAAATGGCTTTATTTCCAAAAGGGGGTAGATCCATTTCAGTTTATTTCCAAAAGGGGCTAGATCCAACACATAAAAATAAAGAAAATTCAAATAAAATAAATAACAAGTCAAATATTTTTTGTAAGTGTGTTTTTAAATTTGCATTGTCGGGTTCTTTGTTTGGCTCAGTTGGTTTTACTCGAAAACCTTGCAATGTGGATTAATTTGATAAATTCATTTTTCTTAGAATGGTATTGGATCTACCCCCTTTTGGAAATAAACTAGAGTTTGTTTCCAAAAGGGGGTACATCCACTTTTTATCAAATTTCATTTTTCTGTCAAAATCCATATAATTTTAGCAGCTGTATAACATAACACAAATGAGAAGGTGAAATTCAAGCTTAAAGTTCTAAAAATGACAACTAAAAATGACTTTTACTTTCAAAATGGCGTACATCCATTTATTTTATTTCCAAAAGGGGGTAGATCCCAAAAAATGAAAAATAAAATCAAACATTTATAAAAATTGAAAACTCAGATTTTTTCTAAGTGTGGTTTTACATTAGAATTGTGGGGTACATGTTGGTGTCAAGTTGGTTTTACGCAGAAACAATGGAATATGGGTAAATTAGAAAACCTTATTTTTCTCAGAATGGTGAAAAGTGGATCTAGCCCCTTTTGGAAATAAACTCTTCATATGTGTAAGTATGATGTTACATTGTGGGCGTATTTTGGCATTGTGGGGGTTAAAATCATACACTCACAATGTGTTTTTATACCAATTATGGAACACCCACACTGCACATACAGGAACACCCCCAATGTAGCTCTTGTCGGTATGTGTGTGTGTATGTGTGTGTGTGTGTGTGTGTGTGTGTGTGTGTGTGTGTGTGTGTGTG
>JZLH01S0210871.1:11493-23668 GCA_001188425.1 Eucidaris tribuloides
ACAAGTCTTTGTCCTCAAAGTTTCCCCAACCTGTTTTCAACTGAAACAAACTGTGGTATTTATGCTATTTCTGGTGTCTTGATAAGTCATTTGATATATAACTTATTGACAAAATCTTTTCATTTTTAACTACAACATCAAAAACATGGTTAGTTACGTTACGGTTAGTTACGTTACATTTTGTCCAGCCACATAAATTTGCGTTTATTCATGTCTTATTCAGATTTAGTATGCGATATGGTGGGGCTTTATTACTTTCTAAACAATGAGAAGAAGCTATTGGCATGGAAAATGTTGCAGAGTTACTGATAGTTTTTCATCAAAACTGAGATTTAGTCACGCTAGTCCCACATGTGGTATTTCATGTATGGTTCTGAATCTCCCAGAGGGTTGTGGAGGCATTGTAACATTTAAGTTTAAAGGCTTGTCGGGGAAAATACTTCTAAATATACTTTGTTTATTTCTCGGGCTTGGTCACTCTGCTCTCTCGCATGTGGATTTCAGGAAATTTGGAATGCTCCCTGTAGCAGCTCTGTAACTTTAATCAGCATTGCCCATAAGAATATTACACAAGTAACTGCTGACAGCTAGACTCGTGTAACAGTTGCATTAAAGATTAAAAATTCTGTATCAGTCCTTGTTTTCACGAAAGCTGACTTTCTTGCCTTATGGCTTTGAGGAATGAGAAACCTTGCAAAAAGACAATTTTAGCTTATTTCTTTTGCAAGCTCATGTTCGGACATACGGTAATGCAAATTATCACCACAATCATTTATTTCACTTTTGTGACTTCATAACGTCAGCTTCACATATGGAAACTGTCAAAAAAATAACTGATTAGTACTTTTTAGATCTACACATCAATTTACAATGCCAGTCGTACAGCCTAGATGCATATATTGCACAATTCTGATATATTTATACAGTAAAATTGTTCTATATATTAGCAACCCTCCATTCTTTGAACCAAATGTTACTAAATTTTCATTTTTTTTTAAAGTCATAATTTTCTTTTTCGCTGTACCCCATTTATATATGTTAAGAAAATTACATAAATAGTGATACTTTGTGGACAAACTAAATGTAAGGTTGATCACAGTAAATGTCAGGACGTAGCCAATTTTTGTAAATTAGTTGTGGAATTTTCAAAAACATCTTTATTGTTATGTGTGTATGTGTGTTTCCCTGAATATTTTGCTTCTTTATATGCTCATAGCCTGGAATTCTCCTTCAATAAAAAATCTGGTTCTGTCCAGCACTAGAGCCTTTACAGCCAATGTAGACCCATTCATATTATCACACATGCAATAAAATGAAAATGTTACATTAGGTCAACATAATGAAGGCAGCGCATAATTACGTTCCATTTCCATGTGTGAATGTATTGATTTCTTGGCACTCTGTCGATAATAAAAGTTAGTCTTTATTGATTTGGCATAATGAGTATTTCATAATTTGTCACATTACGGGATGATGGAGAGATACATGTATATCATACTGGAAAAGATCTCAACTTGAACATGTTTGCAATATCAGCCTTTTAACAGGTTTTGGGACAAAGAAAGAAAAATCAGGATTACGGTCTGTCAAAACAAGAGGCCACATGGTAAAATTTAATCAAATTGGATCTGTAATCTTGTCATTTATGAAATAAATGTAGTGGCCAAAATTTTCATAAAGCAAATTTTCTGTGGAAATCTTGGGATTAAGAGAACAGTGCAGTTTTCAAAAACAAATGGAAATAAAAAAAAGTGTATATTATATAAATGTTACAAGCAAGCTATTGAAATCATTTTAGTGCTTTTATGTAAATTGGCCCCAAAATGCATCATAATAAAAATTTATTTCAGTAACTCATGGAAAACAGTATTTACAATAGATCCCAAAATTGAAGCATCCATAACATAATTTGTATAGATAGACCTAGGTCTGTGCGTTTTTTCCCCCGATGTGTGAATGTAAAGTATCAATTTTTTAAATGCATTTTGTGAACAATATACAAAGTATGGACAAAAAGCTGAAGTAAACTGATGTTGAGGTTTATAAAAGAGATGAGAGCAAAATTTGATAATGTTATAAAGCAGAAAAGTTTTAATCATGAGTTGTAAACAATGTGTTAGTTCCAAATTACTGTAGTAATCCAACTTATCCAAGGCCATTGCATCACATGGTACAGTAGGTTAGATACTCCAGTGAAGGTTTAATTTGTGAACAGTCTAATACTGCATGTGACATTTTATCAGGAAAATTAGCATGGCCATGGACTTGTGTACAACATGTCACACATTTTATGATCATGTGACCATTTCCTCATCAATTTGCCTAGTTTTTGAAGGATTATGTCACGTACATGTACTGTAGTACTGCTGGTATGATGAAGTGGTAAACTATGTACACTATTTAATGAAAAAACATAACAGATTATTGTTTCTCCAACATTGACACACTACCTTCTTAAAGCTATCAATCTTGTACAACTTCCACCTTTAACAACTCCAGACAAATTAGTGGCCGAGACAAATATTATGGATCATCCATTGATCATCTCACTAAAAATAAAACCCCATGTACATCTGATTGCGGTCATGACTGGGCAAAACAGGATGTATCTGTCTGTTGCCGTACGTCCAGATTTTTCTTCTCCTCTCGCAAGCGATCGCAATCCGTTTATGAAATTGTTAGAGCGCAGCCAAGCCGGACAAGACCTGTCAGAAGGTATCAGTGCTATAGCGCGTCAAAATGGCTACAATAGCGTAGAAAACTTCGTGCACCAGTGCACCAGCTCTAATCACGTAAACTGCTTGCTGCTCGATTGCGTAGCGTGGAAGTACCAAACATACCATTGTGGTGATAATTATCCTATGATGATGATGAAAATATGAAGTTCTGATTTATTAACAACAGTTTGTTAGTCATGCATGATAGTCTCTGTGGTCGTTTTAGACATTCCTGGTTGCAACACAGCAAATTTCATTTGGAGTTTGTGTGTGTGTGTGTGTGTGTGTGTGTGTGTGTGTGTGTGTGTGTGTGTGTGTGTGTGTGTGTGTGTGTGTGTGTGTGTGTGTGTGTGTGTGTGTGTGTGTGTGTGTGTGTGTGTGTGTGTGTGTGTGTGTGTGTGTGTGTGTGTGTGTGTGTGTGTGTGTGTGTGTGTGTGTGTGTGTGTGTGTGTCCCAAATAAACGATCATAACGGTAAAGTGACATGTTTTTATGAGCAGAGACATGTTGTTAACGTAATGTCCTAGACCTTGATGCATTCATGGCTGTCATCCTGTGCTTTTATGTTCGGGAATGTTAATGGCATGTTGTTCAGATTCCGTGAAATCCCTATTCAACGTGCATTTTATCGTCGGCGTATCTTCATCCAACATCAAGGATAAACTGTCTACGAGGCTACTATACTCCTTGATAGCTGAAAGTACTAGACAAAATTCTCAGAGATGTACAGCTCAAATAGAATAAGTCGTGAGCAAGACATGCAATATGTTAACAGTGAATGACAAAAGACCTCTGATTATCTTTAGAAACAATCAATTTCTTAAATAAAATACATCATTTTTAATTTGTGTCTTTATTTTTGATACTTCAATACAGTCCTAAACGTATTACAAAACTGAATTCAGAGAATACACACGAATTTCTCAAAAATGTTTAAATGTTTAACGAAGTCCACATTTTTATGTGTGTGTGTGTGTGTGTGTGTGGTGTGTGCGTGCATTTGTATGGCTATATATTCGAGGACCAATGCTTAAAAATTTGATCAAACAACAAGGATAAATTCCAATCTGAGGACCTAGAAACACTCGTGCCTCGGAATTTATTAGTTTGTCAATCTAACCTTGTTAAAACATTCACACAGGTTTTGGTTGATGTCCATGAATGTATAGTAAAACACATATTACTGTTTGCATGTGATTGGATGGTAGACACACATCCTCTGCTGGAATTTGTCCCTCGGTCGTGTGGTCAAATTTCAAGCGCTCATCCTCGGAATATTCTCCAAGATGAAGATATTCTTTTTCAGGTCGTCATCACATCAAATGCTATACAGATGTGTTGTGTTGTGTGTGTGTGTGTGGTGCGTGTGCTGTGTGCGTGTGCGTGTGCGTGTGCGTGTGCGGTGCGTGTGCGGTGCTGTGTGCGTTTGTGTGCGTGTGCGTGTGCGTTGTGCGTGTGTGTGTGTGTGTGCGTGTTTGTGTGTATTGATGTTAAACTTTTAGCTGAATTGCCTAGACCCTTGTATAAATAACATTTATTCGGTCTATTGTTACATCTTGTACTGTAAAATATTGTTAGATGACAATTTTGTAAACATCTTATATTCTAAGGAAACAAAGTAAAGTCAATGTTTTGTTTCAATAACTCCTTTGCACTCATGAAATGTGAAAGTTCATGATTAATATGCCCCGGTGAAGTTTCACGTACTGTAGGTTGTAAATAGTTAATATAATAACTTCATGTAAAGATGTATAAACTTGTGAAATTTGATTTAAAATATTGCTTTTCAATTCATTACAGCTTGCTAATTTTCCTGTTTCTTCTCTTGTTTTTCTTTTCATGTTTTAACAATACTCGTCCAACTGATTGTCCTAAATTTCTTAACATGCCAGGATGGCAATTTGTACATATTCAGGTAGACAATTAATGTATCTCTTAAAAAAGCAATATGCAATGACAAACCAAAATTACAAGAAGTGTGTAGGAATAATTCCTACACACTTCATTTGGATTTATCTGACCATGGAAATTTGAAAGTGAGGAAGACATCATATCATTACTGGTGTCTCCCCCTCCCCCTTACTTTTTTCTAAATGGAGACCATTTCAAAGAAACACATTGCACTGTCCTTCGCAATGTGTGTTTTATTTTGGTAACAATTTTGAGGAATTCATTACCCTGCAGGGTTAAATCACCTCCCCCACTCATATTCCCACTCGCCACTTTGCTCCTTGCCAGTAATTAAACTGTCCAAATCGGTGCGAAACTACGTTGAAGACATACTTTTAAGTTACAATCCCAAAATACCTGAAGTTAACCATTGCCTCCAAATCTGTATTCCATAGACTTATATATGGTGCATCCAGTTCCCGTAGTCGATTGGTTAACATGCATTTTAGCTATATTCAGGCCTGGCTACATTATGAATTGAAACAACCAGTTTTCTTGCATGTGTATTGTACTTTGATGAAAGATGTGTGAAGGCTAGTGGATTTACCCTTGAGAGAAATGACTTCTTGCTAAAGATCCAAGTAATGATTTCCAACAATAGTGTGAAAGTTCCTTGTTTATTTTTAGCATCATTAAGGTACTGTATGGTAGTTTTGAGAAGTATTATCATTTAGTTCCTATTTGTGTTTTGTGCTGATGTGTAATTTTTGAGTCTCTGTGTGCATGTGTGTGTATTTGTTTGCAAGTGCATGTATGCTTGTCATTGTAAATGCCTTCATTGTGACTTTTATATAGATTTTTGCATACAAACTTGACTCATCAATAGTGGACAATCCACTTTTCTTTTTAAAAGGGGTGAAAAGTGATGACAAAAGTGCCAAGAGTCCATGCTGATGGCCTAAATACGATCCTTCTATGTGAAAATGTGATTGATCCGTCAGGTTATGCATGAGTGAGCGTGCATTAAAGGTGAAAATGCCAAAAGTCACAGGAGTCATCTCTTATGCCAAAATAATGATATTTTTTGCTTATATTTATAAAGTGTGCTCACTCAACCATGACATGGTTACAACCTCTTATGTTCGTACAACATGTAAAGATACATTTTGCTGAAAAATATGGGATTTCAATTTTTGCAATTAACTTAATGGATTTTACAATTTCAAAATTGAGAAAGGGTGGAAATTTTTAATTGAGCTCACTGAAGCGTAAAATATGCCAAAAGTGCCAAAGGAGGAATAAGGGGATCAAACGATAGATGATTAACGTAAATACCGATTAATCATTTACCAGAAAAAGAATTTGTCAAAATCCTGCACAAAAAATCCCCCAAAATGACCCTTGTGACTTTTGAAAAGTGACATTTTTGCCTTTAATATGTGCTCACTCATGCATGACTTGACGGATCAACCACATTTTCACACATAATTTAGTTAATTAGTGCCGAAACACCCTTGCCAAATTATTGTGCTCACAACCATGCTTTTATTAAGTTATAGTATTTTGAAAAAGGGGGTAGTTACTTTTTTGTTGTGTTTACATACATGTACGTCCATGCTACATGTATTTGTGTTTGTGCAAGAGACAGTAAAACTTAAAGAGAGCAGAAGTGATTATGTCAAACTGGTTCTCCTATTGGTAGAAACAACCAACTATGACACAGTACACTTGGGTCTTCCATTGTCCATACATGTATTTCTGAACCAGAGTGACGTCACACTTCGGTCAGGGCTCGACACTAGCACTTGCCCGCTTGCCCGGGGCAAGTAAAATGTCATGTCGGGCAAGTAAAATATCAAAATGTTAAAATTTACTTGCCCGATCGGGCAAGTAAATTTTTATTGTCTCAAGGAAAAAAATACACGGGCGCTCCCCCTCTGGCAAGCTCTGAAATTGCGCTCGTATTTTGTGTGAAAGAACGCAAGCGATCAGCGTAGAAACAGCCGCTCCGCAGCAGCCGCTCCGATCCCGATTGCTTGCTTGCTGCCTTTGCAGGATCGGGAGTGTGCGTGCATGGAGCTGAGGCAGCTGTCAAGACTCAAGCCAGGACGTGTGTGCTGCATGCTGCTTGCTGCATGCTTGTGTGTGTGTGTGTGTGTTCGCCAAGCTCTACGATCGCCGATATTTGCATTTTGCAATCTCATTCGGGTATCGGCAGTTATGCGGACCCAAGGTAACATGTATTGCGTATGTCTGGTGTGGAAGGAAATTTCCTTCAGTCCCATTCATTTAAATCTGTGTCAGTACCTGAATACCGTACATTACTCAAACGCGAATCGGATGTTTACTTCCAATATTGTTCACTAAATTATCGTAATGACCCTGAATATGAAGAAAAGGGGCATGTCTTTGGAGGGTCTGGAATATCTTAGATGGAAAAAGTAAGTAGGCCTAATTTGAATCCAAACTTGATTACTTGGCCTCGCGAGCTGAAGGTGCAAAAGTACTGTCGTCGCCGGTGGTTGTGGCTGTGCCGTCCTCCGTCAGTGCCCACCGGGCGGAGCTTGACGGGGCATTAAAAAAAAAAGCCTGTTCAAATGTCCGACACACTACTGCCATACTGGTTAAACTTTAGTCATATTATTGTTACCTAGTGGAAAAAATATTAGCAAAGAAGGAATTTGACCTCCAAAATCAGCCCAGGCTGAAGAACTAGTGAAGTGATATGACCTTGCCAATGCCTGAACAGTATGTGACGATGTACATGTATATAAACCAAGTGTCAGACCGGTATCAAGCAACAGATAATCCACTCAAACATGTTTTGTCATTGATTCATTGATTTTGATTTTAGAGTAAAGCTGGACTACCTGTGTGCTCGTGCTTTTTTGCCACAAAAGTCATACCCTTTGCAGAACTGGAATAAACTGCCAATGCCATTAAATAGCGACAGTAGTTTTATTTGTGAGAAATAATAATTTTTAATGTTTTTATTATATTTTTTCGGGCAAGCAAATTTGTCTTTCGGGCAAGTAAAATTTCAAAATGTGATAAGTTTACTTGCCCGAAGGGCAAGTAAAAAAAAAGTTAGTGTGGAGCCCTGCTTCGGTACTCTGTAGGTAATAAAAATTTGGATTGATGCTCCATTTTTCTTCCATTTGATTCATTCGAAAACTTTTCGTAAATCATCTTGCGATTGAATTTGTTCACATTTCCTGTAGATTGTGTTTTCAGTCTTTATGTTTGTTATTTGTATCCGTTGAATTTGTTCACATTTCCTGCAGAACCTGTTTTCAACCTTTATATTCGTAGCCTTGACGCACATTTCCTCAAACATTCATGGAACGTCGTTTAACGATCATATTCCAACGCCACATTGTAAAATCACCATTCTACAACCAAATTGACCCGCTTGTCCTAGTAAATTGCATGCCTAATCCAATCTCCCAGAAGTCCTAATACAAGGAAGTGCCCCAAATAAACGATCATAACGGTAAAGTGAATGTTTTTTATGAGCAGAGACATGTTGTTAACGTAATGTCCTAGACCTTGATGCATTCATGGC
Organism: Eucidaris tribuloides; assembly: GCA_001188425.1. Classification (NCBI taxonomy): domain Eukaryota; kingdom Metazoa; phylum Echinodermata; class Echinoidea; order Cidaroida; family Cidaridae; genus Eucidaris; species Eucidaris tribuloides. The sequence goes on from JZLH01S0210871.1 coordinate 19,665, forward strand.
TGTCATCCTGTGCTTTTATGTTCGGGAATGTTAATGGCATGTTGTTCAGATTCCGTGAAATCCCTATTCAACGTGCATTTTATCGTCTGCGTATCTTCATCCAACATCAAGGATAAACTGTCTACGAGGCTACTTATACTCCTTGATAGCTGAAAGTACTAGACAAAATTCTCAGAGATGTACAGCTCAAATAGAATAAGTCGTGAGCAAGACATGCAATATGTTAACAGTGAATGAACAAAAGACCTCTGATTTACTTTAGAACAATTCAATTTCTAATAAATACATCCATGTTTAATTTTGTGTCTTTATTTTTGATACTTCAATACAGTCCTAAACGTATTACAAACTGAATTCAGAGAATACACACGAATTTCTCAAAAAATTGTTAAATGTTTAACGAGTCCACATTTTATGTGTGTGTGTGTGTGTGTGTGTGTGTGTGCGTGCTATTTGTATGGCTATATATTCCGAGGACCAATGCTTAAAATTTGATCAAACAACCAAGGATAAATTCCAATCTGAGGACCTGAAACACTCGTCCTCGGAATTTATTACGTTATTGTCAATCTACACCTCTGTTAAAACATTCACACAGGTTTTGGTTGATGTCCATGAATGTATAGTAAAACACATATTACTGTTTGCATGTGATTGGATGGTAGACACACATCCTCTGACTGGAATTTGTCCTCGGTCGTGTGGTCAAATTTCAAGCGCTCATCCTCGGAATATTCTCCAAGCATGAAGATATTTCTATTTTCAAGGTCGTCATACATCAAATGCCTATACAAGTGTGTGTGTGTGTGTGTGTGTGTGTGTGCGTGTGCGTGTGCGTGTGCGTGTGCGTGTGCGTGTGCGTGTGCGTGTGCGTGTGCGTGTGCGTTTGTGTGCGTGTGCGTGTGCGTGTGCGTGTGTGTGTGTGTGTGCGTGTTTGTGTGTATTGATGTTAACTTTTAGCTGAATTGCCTAGACCCTTGTATAAATACAATTTTATTCGGTCCTATTGTACATCTTGTACTGTAAAATATTGTTAGATGACAAATTTTGTTAAACCATCTTATATTCTAAGAGAAACAAAGTAAAGTCAATGTTTTTGTTTCAATAACTCCTTTGCACTCATGAAATGTGAAAGTTCATGATTAATTGCACCGGTGAAGTTTCACGTACTGTAGGTTGTAAAATGTTAATATAATACACTTCATGTAAAGATGTATAAACTTGTGAAATTTGATTTAAAAATATTGCTTTTCATTCATTACAGCTTGCTAATGTTTCCTGTTTTCTTTCTCTTGTTTTTCTTTTCATGTTTTACAATACTCGTCCAACTGATTGTCCTAAATTTCTAACATGCCATGGATGGCAATTTGTACATATTCAGGTAAGACAATTAATGTATCTCTTAAAAAAGCAATGCAATGACAAACCAAATTACAAGAAGTGTGTAGGAATAATTCCTACACACTTCATTTGGATTTAGTCTTGACCATGGAAATTGAAAGTGAGGAAGACATCATATCATTACTGTGTCTCCCCCTCCCCCCTTACTTTTTTCTAAATGAGAACCATTTCAAAGAAACACATGCACTGTCCTTCGCAATGTGTGTTTATTTTGGAACAATTTTTGAGAAATTCATTACCCTTGCAGGGGTTAAATCACCCTCCCCTCACTCTATTCCCACTCGCCACTTTGCTCCTTCGCCAGTTAATTAAACTGTCCAAATCGGTGCGAACTACAGTGTAAAGACATACTTTTTAGTTACAATCCCAAAATACCTGAAGTTAACCCATTGCCTCCAAAATGCTGTAATTCCCATAGACTTAATATATGGTGCATCCAGTTCCCGTAGTCGATTGGTTAACATGCATTTAGCTATATTCAGGCCTGGCTACATTATGAATTGAAACAACCAGTTTTCTTGCATGGTGTATTGTACTTTGATGAAAGCATGTGTGAAGGCTAGTGGATTTACCCTTGAGAGAAATGACTTCTTGCTAAAGATCCAAGTAATGATTTCCCAACAATAGTGTGAAAGTTCCTTGTTTTATTTTTAGCATCATTCAAGGTACTTGTATGGTAGTTTTGAGAAGTAATTATCATTTAGCTTCCTAATTTGTGTTTTGTGCTGGATGTGTAATTTTTGAGTCTCTGTGTGCATGTGTGTGTATTTGTTTGCAAGTGCATGTATGCTTGTCATTGTAAATGCCTTCATTGTGGACTTTTATTAGGATTTTTGCATACAAACCTTGACTTCATCAATAGTGGACAATCCACATTTTCTTTTAAAAAGGGGTGAAAAGTGATGACAAAAGTGCCAAAGGTCCATGCTTGATGGCCTAAATACGTATCCGTGTGTGTGTGTGTGTGTGTGTGTGTGTGTGTCTGTGTGTGTGTGTCTGTGTGTGTGTGTTACACAATGTGTGTCATGCTTATCTGGTCTGTGTGTGTATGCTTGTATTTGTCTGTGTTCTCTGGCATCCCCTTGTCTTGTCATGTTTGGCAACTAAAGCAGGACATGAAATGGGGAAATGATTCCATTAAAATTCAGAGCAACCTTCTCACATTTGTCTTCATCATCATAAAACTGTCTATTCTCCTTGAAAGGGCTAGGTTTTGGCGGTTTTATATCAACAGACCAAACTGGCCAAATGAGGCATCAGAGTTATTTGCACTTTAATCTGTCATAAATGTCTTGCATTGTGGCACAGACATCTTATTCCATTGAAATTTTCCCAAATTATGATTTCCATGTTTATTTGTTTTGGTATTCCTAGTACTAGTATTCCCCAAAATGATAATTTAATTTCCAGTCATATGTAATGATGTGAGTTCCTTTGCCAGTGAAGTTCTGGTTATCTTTTTGATAATATAGTTAGAGGTCCTTTTTTGTGTGCGATGAATTGAAATACTGTGATGATATTCATACGATATGTCGTTTATGGAATATGAATTATTTGAAGAAAACAAATAGGTATTTCAAATTGCAGTAGGAACTGTGAAAGTCAATAGAAATGGCCATTTCCATCATGCATAGTGCATTACGGATTATGCTAGCCCTCCCTGCACCATTATCGTCGTCCACTCTGAAGAAGATGCAAACATGAGCATTCACGTTCTTTTTTATGGTTCATGTGTACTCTGATGGACTGTAAACACAAAAAACAGGAAACATTAACCATAATCCCTCTGTCCTTGCTTGGAGCACACTTCTGAGTGACAGTATCTGAATTGATCCCCGCCCTATTTTAGACCCCTCCCCTCCTAAAAAATAAGGTGACCTTGAAATGGGATGCTTACTGTATTGGCTTGTCTATAAAGGAGGTATTAGGCGAGCTTCCTTCGTCTGTAAGTGGTATCTTAATGTCAAAAGATGACAGCTAGATAGAGACCTGGAATAAACAGAATCAATACAACTCAAAGAAAGGAGTATAATCGAGGTGTGAGGGAGGGATTGTTTCGCTCAGCAGCTGATTAAATTTGGCTAGTCGGACTAGTCTCCAGACATGAAAACGCCCTCCAGTGCATTTTCATAAGTCTGCAGGTAACAGCCCACCCAATGAAACCTCCAAAGCTTCTGAAGATGCTGTTATCATGCTTGTTAGTGTAGTCAGGAGATGATGGCAGGCTTGAATGGAGATTAACATGAGAGCGTCTACATGGAGAGGGTATCATGGCGATTTGAAATAGTGGCCTATGTGACTTGTGAGTTATTTATAGGATGGAATGTGAAATGCCAAACTGTGATGTAAATGTCTGCAGCATGTTGTGATGATGAATGAATAAACCCAATGAGTACAAAAGTTTCTGAAAATTGATTATAGATCCATTTATCTGTTGAATAAAATCATAGTTTCCTGTGAGATGCCCTAGAAATCTGCCATCCAATTAATTTAATCTTTAAGATCACCTGTAATGAATAGTAAGCAGTCATACACTGTTCACTTGTTTCGTAATTTAAGTATATAGCGTGAAATTTCAGGAATTTATCTCTCTCTGGTGTTAT
>JZLH01S0210871.1:29961-44473 GCA_001188425.1 Eucidaris tribuloides
GAAGTCATGTTTAGAAGATTAACAATTTCACAATGTAAATACAGTCTCATTAGGACAAGGTAGAAATTTGATCAGACATTCTATTGATCAGGAAACTTTCAATTGTCATTACCTGTCACAAAATTATGGCGGAAAGCATGCAAAACATGCAAATTTAGTGTGTGAGTGGTAGAAATTTGCTGGTGAAGTTGGCATTAGAGCAATAGTACTACTAGTGGTGGTAGTGGTGGTGCTGGAAGTAGTGTTAGTAGTAGTAGTTATTGCAGTTTTCTGTGCTGTTGTGTAAGCATAAGATCATTTAGATAAATGCACACAAAACTTAGATAAGTCCTGCTGTGGGTGTTCAAATCACGAACATGATCTTTTTGACAAAAATGATGTTATGTTGTTATAGTTTTACAATTTTTTTTTGTAAATTAGATGATTTGTTTTCATAAATCAACTGCACATGTGCTTTCCACCTTTTAAAGCTGAAAGATTACTAGCATTATATTTCAAGGTGTCCGAGAGAATTATGTCCCATGAGGTTTGAGATTTATGTTGCTGCTACTTCCTGCAAGCTTCTAATTTGTTGTGAGGGTATTTAAACTAATTGAAACTTGATAAAATGTCATACTGAAGAAGTAAGATGAAGGTGGAGGAGGAGGGAAAGGATCAAGAGGGGGAGGAGAAAGAGAAACAGGAGGAGGGAGAGAAGAGGGGAGGAGGAGAAAGAGGAGGGAGGGGGGGGGGCTTATCAATTATGGTGCTGTTGTAACACACATTATGTGTTATGTTCACTTTGATTTCATTTGACAACCACTTGTACATGTAGAGAAGGAAGGGATAACAATTTCTTGATGTGTGTGAATGTCCATTGCATTTTACTCTCTAAAAGATAACACCAGAACAGAACAATACAGGATGAATAGAAGTCAAAGAAGGCTCAACAGTACACTGAAAACAGGCATGGTTCAGTTTAAATTGCTGGTTTGTATAGAATAGCTTTAACTTTGCGCCTCCCAGGTCCAATATCAGTATTGATTTTTTTTTTCCATCAATTTGCAGGCTCCTGTAAAAACCACCTGGACGAAAAAAAAAAAAATAATGTTATGATTTTCACTTTGTATCAGTTCCACGTTGTGCCTTTCAGAATGAATGTAATAGCAATTAAGTTGCAAGTGATTTGGGTGTTTATTTTGGCACTGTTGGCATGCTGTCACATCATGTAAACTTTGAATTTGTGACACTACTGAACCAGGTGTCCACAAGGAAGAGAAAGAGATGCCTGTAAGGTGGCACACTTTACTTGCATTATGTGAACTTTGAATTTGTGACAGTCACAACACTGTACCAGTTGTGCATGAGGAAGAGATAAACACCCATCTTCATCTTCTTGCATGAGAATTCTATTGCACTTTAAAAGATGAAAGAAGGTGACGCCATAACAATATGGTGTTAACAAAAGTCATAGAGAGGCTTTTCGTCAAGAATACACTAGACACAATTAAGGAGCAGTTTTAATTGATACTCAATACAATTGCTCTAAATTCACTCCTCACGGGTCAGATATAGGTATTGAGTTTTTTTTTTTCACCAGTTGTAGATTCGTGTGAGGGGGTGGAGTGTCCCGAGATGTATAGATAGCCTGTATTAGCCTGGGAGAGAGGTGCGGATACGTCTTTGAATCGTGGGTTTTACCGGCAGTAATCCATCACTTCGTTAATGCAAAACCGCCTTCGAGATATTTGTTTAAGGGAAGAGTGCCCTTTTCGTAAGTGGGATCAGATCGTGTTGTGTAATGTCACAGAGTCGTCATTGGTTCTCAGATGTAATGAAGTTGGCCCATTGCCATTTTTTAGGGGGAGGGGGATTTTGTTTTTAAATTGTGTCATTGACACAGTATTTAGGAATACCCAGCTGAAGGCATACAGTACTTGATTTGTCTGTCAATGTGATAATTCCAGGCTATGTGAGTTTTGGACAGGAGGGTAACCATTTATGTATTATATCTCGAAGGGAAAGAAGTTAACACTCCAGAAATTCTTATAAATGACAAAATGGGGAGCATGATACTAATATAAGGAAAATATTCAACTGACCCCCTTTCCCCCGCCAATAAAAAAAAAAATTGTGAAAAATTTTAATTTATGTTTTTTTTCTCTTGCAAATTATGCTTAAATGGCTAGCTGTATCAAACATCATTTGTTGATGTATTATACTGATATTTTGTGTGCCAATTATGCATATCTAGTGAACACAGGTAAACTTTAAGTGGTGGACTGATAAATATTATTTACCGGTATATTTTTAATAAAATACTGTCGGAATATATATGCTGTGATTCATTGCTTATGGGGCAAAAAAAAAAAACCTAACCCACACACACACAATGTGTACGTATGTGTTTTAGCTGCAAATAATTTCAATTTTCAATACACTGGCTCTCTTGAATCAATTATTTATAAACATTCCAAATGTTTGAGTATGATTATTAACGTAATATTCTGTTGTGTAAAGAGGGTTTTTTATTATACATGTATGTGGTGAACAATTAAAATTGTTGATAAACCTTGCTGTTATATCAAAACTACTAAGTGCATGTTTGTGCGTCAACATGAGATGTAAATGGTGATGAAATTCATGATCTTTTAATTATGATGCGGTAGGGAGATCAATTGTACAAGACAAAATATGCCACAAAGGTATGTTTAACCTTATTCAAATATCCATCAATTTAAAGAGTGTGATATGCCTATCTGTGATTGATAAAATCTGGTGATTGAGATATTCACAACACAAAAAAAATGTGTTAGTGACGTTAAAGGAAATAAAATATTCATCGGATCTTGGACTGCCGCGTCAGTTTGACGTAATATTTTTCCGTTCAATGACCACAGGGCAGGCTTTATCAACTACAGCTATCTGGGAAAATATGTTTCTGTATTTGCAGCTATGACCAGACAGACTATTATTTTTTCTTTGCAGAGACTGAAATTTATTCAGTGTTACCTATCCTCAGTTTACTCAGTAATGTTCATAACACGGATGCATCGCTTGAATGAAGGATATGAACAATATCACAGAATATCATCATAGATAATGCCGTATAAAAATACATGTCTGAAGGCTTATTGGCATGCCAGTTTTCTTGTTTTTGGCTCTCGTGACATGAGCCAACAGCTCCAGTGAGCTATTGCAATCGCTTTTTTTGTCTGTCATGTGTCCATCATGCATAACACATTTTCATCTTTTTTTAAAATGCATCATTGGATTTAGACCAAACTTGGCAGGAATGATCCATAAGGGATGGGGATTTAAAGTTCCTCAAATAGTACACCTGGCACCCCTGGGGGCCCAGGGGCAGGGCCCATAAGGGCCCAAACCAGGTTATTTTCGAACATTATCTTCTGTAGATTGCAAAGTAGTTTAAGCCAGGTCACTTTGTGTGTAGATACCCCTACAGGTGAAGAATTATTCTTCCCCATGACAAACTGAATTAGAATGAAGGAAGAGAGGGAGAACTAGCTTGATGTTCTGAATACATTATTAAACCCCTAATGCTATCAAGCCTAGATTTGTGATTTTTGTCGATTAGATAACAGTATTATGCCATCCATTGGTACCACACAAATGCTCAGTCTATCAGACCATGCATCTATAGGGATTCCCCCTCTTTGACTGGGTTTTGTTTGGATCCCTTCCCATATATTATCACAACTCTTTTCCTAACTCTGACTTGTGTTGCAACTACTGTAGCATTGATAACAAACAATTATTTGTTTTCAGATTTTTCCACAAGTGCAGGTAACAAGAAAACATATGGTCCTTTTTTAAAAACAATTTTCATTTTTGACCTTCTTGTCTCTTAGCTGTAATGTAGGTTGGAGCTGGTATTGAGCATAATTTTGTGTATCGTTTTCAGAATTTTTTACAAAGTGCAGGTAACAAGAGAACATATGCTCCTGTTGAAAAGATAATTCTTTTTTGACCATCCGTCTGTGCCAGTTGGAATGTGACTGCATATGGTGTGTTTTATAATATTAGTTTTGTAAGCTATAGAATTTGACTCAATACAGTATACATGTCATGCATTGTTTGTTATTATATTTTATAACTAGATAGTCTTTTGAATCTGATTTGATACATGTAGCATCTTGTTTTTGAATTATGGCATTGTGATTTGAATGATAAAAACGAACAGACGTGACTTGAGGGCAGTTTGTACGGTCCAAGTACTTCGGATCAATATGTCCGTGTATTTGTGATCACGATGCTGTGATCGGTCGGTGGAACAATTACTCTTGCGTCGTCGCTGAAAGCAAAACAAGGCTTCCCTCACTTTAATTCAATTAGGCAGTGTGAAAACAAAATTGTTACAAACGTAACAGCCCATTCAAATTTACACCCCAATAAATGTAGAAGTTTAGGATCAATATCCGCAGTGCTTGTGCCAGATAAACGGCCCTCGGCGCTGGGGCGGACATGTTTAACGACAACAGCCACGCGGTTTACATGGCCCAAGGAGAGGAATTTTACTTGGTCGGGTCGGAGTGCTCCCTCGTGTGTTGGTCTCATCTCAGCGCTTGACCCACATGAACTCTTTAATAGCGTGTATTTACAATCTCCGCTCTACAGCCTTCTCATCGGAGATTGCTATTGCACCTCCCGGTGTGGCCCTCCCCAAGAGTACCCCACGTCCCAATACACCAGTTATTCGACTCTATTCTTAGACAATTTATTTATCCTAACAGGGCTGAATTGCTTGACTTGCTGTTTGGTCAGTCCATCATAGACAGTATTCTACTTGGGATTCGACATTACGAGTAATAAATTTGAAGAAGTGTGAATGTAAATTTTAAAGCTATGGGTAGTTAGGACATTTTTCTGTAGGATAAAGTTTAAAGTGTATTTATAATAGACATTATTAACTTCTGATGTAATTTATGGTTGGATAATAATAGTACCGTTTGCAATGGAATGGTCAAGAACAGATGTTCTGAGTTGTCTGTCTTGCAGCTATGGAATTCAGAATGGGACCATAATGTCACCAAAATAGATTCTAAATGTAAGCTACTGCATGGATCAGCTTAAAGGCATTGTATAACAATGTTTCTAGTTTTAAAAATCTGAGCTACTTGATTCCCCATGCTACCAGTGTCTCTGATAAGTTCTAAAAATGAAGCCCTGCAAAAAAATTGCAGTTTAAAAAAGTGACAATCATTGAGAGACCATTCCAGCTTTCCCCCATAGACTACTGTGTTGCAGAATTTCCTATCGGCTGATATTTTATTAATGTTGCAAATTGTATCAGCACATATTGTACTAGTGACAGCATAACTGTCCGAACTTTTGTATTCTAGGGTGTTTATTTGTCCATTAGAACACTGTCAGATATGTCAAATAGCAAAGTTCGACAATTTTTTGAACTGGTCTTCCACAGTGTTATAAAGCGTCTTTAAATATAAATGAGAAATTTGCTTGTGTTAAGGGTTACAGTCACACCTTACAATGGTTGTACCTCAATGAATAGAAAATTACTCTCAAATTTCTTCTTTTAGCCCATTAGAGATGATTTGATTTTGAACACACATTTTCCATAGGCCCCAACCCAAGATATCTCTTACTTAAGTCCCCAACGGGTTAAAGGCATCTATAACAATATTTCATTTTTTTAAATGTGAGCTACTGAATTCTCGCATCGTGCTAGTGTCTTCTCAAATATTTTAAAAAATGGAGCCCTGAAAAATTGCATTTAAAATGATCGTTAAATGCTTTCAAAAAGGTAATACTGAAAGACCATTCCCTAGTGTTACCCAAAGACTGCGTTTGTGATTTTTCAATGCGGCGGAAAATAATTAATTGCCAATGTTTCTGGACATCTTTTACAAGTGAACAAGGGTGTTTGTTTGTCCATTCAAAATACGTCGATTATGTCAGATTGTAAAGTTTGACAATTTTATTAAATGTTCTTTCACCATGATATATAATGTCTCCAATTCAGAACTACAGTGTCTGAGTCTCAATTTATTTTTTTTTAATAGTGTTTCTTTTTCCTTTAGTTCTGCTGTCTTAGGAGTGTTAGCTTCTTTTCACTGCAATTCTGTGGTATCATAAATTTGAATGAATATATTTCTCGTACTTCAAACGTGTCTGTTTACTCTGAACTAAATTCCATACTGACGTCAATTCACTGATCTTAAACCCAGAGGAACATGGTATTTTACATAGTATTCTTAGTTGGTTAAGCAATAAATCAGATTACCTTTGTTAGATTGAGGCTCAAACTAATCTATAGCCCAGTTATCAACTAAGCTTTCTTTACGCGCACTGACCTCCTTTTTAATGTATTAAGATATGGATAGACGAAAGGGGGCAACCTTTCTTGGCAGATATTGTACACTTATATCATACTGACGAAGCACAGCACACAACTATACATGTGACCCACATAACGCATCCAAAACACACGACACACACATTTACACACACAATCGGCATAACACCTAATACACACGATGTGCCACAGCACACACACACACCACACACACACACACACACAACACACACACACACCACACAGCCACACACCACAACACAACACCACACCACACATCCATACCCACACTATCATTAGCTACCTGGGAATACTTGAAGACCAAGTGTGAGGCTAGACAGACATGTAAATTTTTGGAAGATTCAGTTACATAAACCCACCAAGACAATTACCCTGTATAATACACGTTTATGTTGGAATAACCAAGTACAATGTACTAACATCTGTAAATAATCAAAAATGGTTTTAAGTACATCCAAACAGTGTTCCAGACTTTCAAGCTTAATACCCACCAACACAACACAAAAAACACTATGGAGCTCTACAACGATGAAATATATGAGATTTGTTCATGTTTTTTATTTTATGTGTGACATCAAGTTGCTACTGTAAAGTAATTGTAAAGAACACCTGTATTTACACACAAGCCACCCATACACAAATACCTCTCAACATTACACAATGAATAGGGATTAACAATAATTACCAATTAAGAAGGAAGTTGATTATGCTGTAAAAAGGTTCTTTTCGCTTGTTCTGATTGATATGCGACGGAAGTGATACAGGTGCTGGTGGCAGAAGAGAAAACTTTGGGTGTGTTGATTCAGAAAAATAGGAAAAAATTATACTGTAGTTAGTTCCTCATCCTTCAGTAGATCAGCAGTGCCTTATTCTTTCATCCAGGATCTAGAAGTATTCAACATATACAATTGTAGTGATATTAATTGATGTTTTGCAGAAAAGAGGAAAATGTTTTGTGTATTGATTTACCTGTAATAAGAAAGATATATGTAGAGTTCTACATCTTCAGTAGAGCAACACTGCCTTCTTGTTCTTGCAGGGATGCAGATATTCATACTTTTCAAAGTTGTGAAATTATTGTTCAGAATATTTGCGACATGATTTGGACTCATCTTTTGTTTCATAAGTTGGGAGGTGGGGGGGATTAGTTTCCTCCATAATTAAGTTGAGCTGAGATTTTGGTTGGAGAAGAGATGCAAGTTTCGAGTCAAAACAGAACACTACTTATCAGGCAAAACATTATGAGGTGTTCATGTTAAAGAGGGTCCAGACCTCTTGATCAGGATAGCCCTAAGTTACCGCCACTCCCCCCCTCACACCACCAAAGAAAAGTGATTCACCTTATGGTTCTAAATGGTTATTGGATTTCCAGTACTAATTCAACAACGGCAAACATAAGATTCATTGCTTCCTCTTGTTCTCCAGGGCCACTTCTGTTCTGCGATTCCATGATGGTCGTGGTATTTTTACAATCCTAACCATTTTATTTTATCACATAAAATAATATTAGGGGCAGATATGTTCACAAAGTTGATCCGTTGTTTTCCAGGAAAAACAGTCCATAGCATTCCTTGCCGAAAGTAGAACTTTGAAAGTTAAAGGCCTTGGATTACATCTGCGCATTGTCATTTTAAAATCCTTCAGATGAAGAGATATGAAAGACATATTCATCATGTGTTCTGCGTGACCACATGAAGTGTAAAATATGTTGTGGGATTTATATGTCTAAAGCTTAGTTCACAAGGATGTCTGTAGTGCCCATTACCATGCATAGAGGGGTGGGTGTCCAATTAACCTTTGAGTGACATGTAACAAAGCATTGTTTCAAGAGTTTGTTATAGGTGACTCGTTAAGATCTGAACACTCTGAAGCTGTTAGAAGTGTCATATTGTTGATAATTTAATTATCCCCTGAAACAATTATAGTGAGGACATGAAAAGAGTGACATTTTTCTCCATGGTTATTTGATACACTTTTAGACAAAGTTCCTATTTGTGCCGGATATGTCTTAAACAACCGCGGAAAAGAAATTGATTTCAGTACATGTATAAATGCATTTTGCAGAGACCCTAGCACAAAATGTGTGTCTCAATCTTAGTCTGCACCAACGGGGTAATCTTTAAGATCCAGTTTAACAGTATTGGCCACAAGTATGAGATAATTATGGGACTTTGTGATAATTCCAAAGTATCAGTTCCATGTAAACGTGTAGTTCATGGGAATGGCCGATAATACAAGGCAGTGACCTACATGTATTATCGGTTTTCATAATGATAAAGCAAGCAATGGAGCAACAGTTCAAGAGAGGACATATGATGTAAAGGTGATAAGAAAAAGGATTATTCAACTGCGGATTCGCTATTTGCGGAAAGTATTGCTGTGACCCATTTGTAGTCTAATTTTTAATGTTAATCTGTCTTTTTCATTTGTGCATATTAAATTCCAAGATTAATAAAATGGTAGAATGCAGAGTGTGATAACTTCAGACAGTTTATTTGCCATTAGTGCTTAACCAGGATATCAACTGACGTAGACTGTCACAGCGTAAGTTTTGTTAGCGACTACCATCGTTGTTGAGCGATGAACAATCCAGCCTGTCCGCATTCTGTCAAGCATGGGCCTATGCCAGGTGTTGCGTTTGATACAAGATTGCTTACAAAGTAAATGTCGTTATTCATCCACCAAAAATCACTACATCTCAAATCGTGAAGGCGGAACTATAAAGTTATATTATTAGCCACAATGGCACAGATAACGTTAGTTGCACCAGCCTTTGCGGCTGCGCTACTGTTCACAGCTAACAGCCACAAGCAAGCCACGAGGGGGGGGGGGGGGGGAGGGGGGGGGGAAAGCCCCTGGTAATGGAACGGCACCGTACCCTATGTTACACCTCCATCCGGGGAGATGCTTATGCGGAGGGGCGGGGGGGTGGCTGCCCACATGTGGCTTTCAAAGTAATGAAAATTGAGGGGGAGGTTAGTGTTATTGAAAATTTTGCACGCACACCCCCCCTCCAAAAAAAAGATTTCCCTGTCGTAGACATACCGAAAGGGGCCCCATGGCAATTAATGTGTTGTTTGTGTGGTTTGGCCGCAGGACCGGTTTCATTTTCGTCTCAGCACACTCCTCTCCCCGCCTCCGCGCCGGGCCGGCGGCGCCCCACCTCTCACTAAACAAGATTTTACCCTGGTGCTGCCCCTTTACCCATCACAGTCGTCAATGGCCTTAATAATAGCCAGGGCATTGTCTCACAGAATACTATTTATAATAAGTGTGAAGTTGGGTTTACTTCGGGCGATGTTGATCATGTTGGCGACGGCTTCGCCGTGCGACATGAGCTTTTGTGAGTCATTTCTGCGCATCCTCCTGTACTTCAGGTGATAGACTTTCTGACAAGAATTCTGGATTTTTATGTTTAATCACGTGGGTGATTTGGTCGGAGGATAGAAACCCGCGTAGGGTAGGGGGAACAGACAGGAAAAAGGGATTACCGTAAGATGCTGTTTATAGCTACAGCCAGGCAGTAATGTCTTTATGTCTGTTAGCTTGGGTGGGCTTTTAATGACATCTGTTATGACTGTATCTGACTGATGTACTGTAGGTCTTGGTTTTACATATCTAATATTCTTGCTCTCAAAATAAAGCTGAAGTTCTTCTGCAAATTAACATTTTCTGTAACGATTATGAACCATCCTGTAATACAGCCATAGGTGTGAGGGTACCAGTCATCAATCATCCATTACTTATCTATTCTAATCGAGTTTTCTTCTGAAGTGTTATTTAGTACTAGAAATTACCATTTGTAAATATGTTATCACGCATGCTGGAGTTTTGAAGTGTTTGCTTTGCTAGTTCTGTATTGTACTTTCTTGTTAATGCTGGCCCAATTAAAACAAATCCTCTCCCTTAAATAGATATCATGAAGCACTCCTTCCTATAAATAAAATTCAAACAAATAAAGTGAATGACAGTGGCCTGACAGAATGAAATTAAAAGATGAAATATATTTATCATCAGCTGAAGATTAGTAGTTATGGAGCTGATTATTTTATGAATACCTGTTGCTGGTATCTAATCTCAATTAAAAGAAAAGAATTAAAACAAAGTTTGCTGCAACGATTTGCTTGTGACTGATGTTACAACATGGCAGGCCAGGTTAACATTTGTCAGTTGTGAATTAATGTATAATCTGCCAGCCCGTTTAACTTAGTAAGTACGACCAGGACCTACACAATCAAATTATACAGAATTGTGATTTTCAATATTTTTGCAGCATTCATATATTTTCACACCAACTCTATTTGATTTATGGTAAAAGTTCTGTGCAATATAGTCACGTACATGTATATTTAAGATACTTTTGTTTCAGTTGAAATATCCTCATGCCATCAGCTCTGATTTCATTTCATATTTTTGTTAAACATCTTTATTAGCACTTAAGTCCTCCATATTTCTTTTATACCGTAATGATATATGCTCGTCGGTCATTACTCCGCATAGATTTATTGCTCCCAATGTAATTGCCCGATTGGTTAATCATATAAATAGTCCTCCATACTGATAAAATCCTGACCAACAGTCAGTTGAACTTTTCATCCGCGCAGGAGAAGGAATGAAGCATCCCAGCTTTAGCTTGGTGGAAGAGGCAGGGAAAGGGGGGGGGGGTTAAGATGAATGGTGACAGCTGAAACATTAAATGGAATAACTGTTGGCACATTGTTTCCGTCCCTGTTGTTTATGAAGTCTTATCTATACGATCTAACTCATGTCGAGATTCAAAAAGAGTTAAATAAAAATTGTAAGATGTATATGTGTTTTGAAGAGTGGAAGCCTACATGCATGGTGTGTGTCTGTGTGTGTTTCTGTCCGCCCTGTCTATGTGTCTATGTGTGTGTCTGTGTGTTCCCTGTGTGTCTTGTCTGTACCTGTGTGCTTGTGTGTGTGTAGCTGTCTTTGTGTGTTCCTGTATGTTTGTCTGTGATGTTCTTTTCTGGTATAAGGGGAATGTACTTGGTGAAGGTGGGGGTATGATTTTCTCTGGTTGAAACATAAATTTTTACCATTTTCTTATGTCTTATAAGTTCAAATATATATCTTAAAAAATCTTTCTACCAACATGACACTACAAAGTCCATATTTTTTTCTCTCACATTGAAGTTTACCAGGAAATGCTATTCAATGGGCCTATCACTGTAATTTTGATTGATTTTTTTTTATTGATCAGTTAAATTAATTTTGTATTGTTTCTTTTCTTCTCTCTCTGTCTCCCCCTATCCAGGTCGCATTCAAGTCCATGATGGGATTTCAATTCCACCTTCATGACATCACTGAACAGAATAACGTGGCACGAATTAAAGCAGAGAAAGTTGCAAACGTGTGAAATAAAATTTGTTAGCAATAAACGACATAAGGACATGTCCAAGTTCAGTCAAACAAGGTGTGAGATAATATGTAGCAAATGAAATCTAGTGTTATATATTATTTTTTGAGTAAAAAAGAAAGTAACCTTTGAGAAAGAAAAGAAAAAATGTACAAAAATAAATGAATAAAAGTCTGAGAAGGAAAGTGAGTAACTGTTTAATTACTTCTCTTTTTGACATAACTTGAAAAATTGGACTGGGCAAGAGGATGCCTCAGCAATGAAAGGCAATTTGAATAATTAGAATGTGAGTTTCATTCATTTGATTAAATTTTATTGACCATTATTGATTGCAGAGTATCGGCGATATGCGGCTGACAACAGAGCACGGTGGCCACTCTCTCCAGAACGACAGTAAATGTATTAAAAACGTGAATTCCTCTGTGATCGTCAATCATCATTTAACACAAATTTGCAGTAGACGTACAATGCCATTAGTGATACCTGAGCAGTATTAGAAAATTGGGCCATGTGATTATGAGATGCATTCCATGCATACAGTGAATGGACAAAAAGACTGTTGCAAGAAATGGTAATCTGTGGAGCAGTAAACCTGTGATACGTCGAGTCCCCTTGAGTGGCAAAATTATCTTGGAGATTGGTTCAGCTGGATACACCGTGGAGCAGCAGTAACTAGATTGAGTTGGAAACCTGTATGTAACAGGCATCCATCATAACTGATCTAAAATACCACGAGAAAGTAGCCAATTAGCATTTTGAGTCAGCACAATGTTCAAGTCCAGCTTACAGGTTAGTTGACATGATTGGGAACACACTTGAAAAATGTGTTCAAAGAACCAAATGAGTTGAAATATATACAACTATACCAACAGCTGGAGTGGATCCTCGCAAGCGAAAGGAATGTCTGCTTAATACTTAAGAAGAAATCAAGCAAACACATAGGAGTATCTTAATTTTTATCCAAGGCACGATAAAAATAGGAACCCAGAGAGAGCCACAACAGCAAGGTTTGCCTGCCACAAGGGAATTGAATTAGTTATTATAGAATGATCAAGCGTTGACTAACAAGATTTCACAGAGATCTTGCACAGTTTACTTTGATTTTAGAGTAGTTTCAGCCGCAAGTTGAGGAACCAGTCTACACCCATATCATGTCATTTACTGTAACCCATTGGAGACAAGAAAGATATCTTGGGCTGGGGTATGTGGAAAACGCATGGTATATTGAAAATCAAATCGTCTCCAAGGTTAATAAATCAAGACTTAAGAGGGATGTAAATAAGATTGCAAAATAGTTATGATATTTCATGCTTCAGAAAGTGTGATGTGAAGGATCTATACAGTGTAGGAAAGACTTATGTGTCAGTGTGATGAGTATCAATCAGTCTATGTGATGTTGCATAGTGAACAGGACATAAGATTCCAGTACTACCGATGTATACACTGCACAGTTACTCATAGGAGGCAACGTGACAAATCACTCAAGATTCGAGTCATTTATTGCTTTTTGGAATTCCCAAGTATACTGTACCTTCAAGGCAAAATTGGAAAGTTAATATAATGTCAAGGACAATTGAAAGATATTTCAGTCAAAAATTCTGTGTTATTGCAATTGATGGCAGTGTAAATGACAAAAATCAAGAATTTCTTTTTTATAAGGAATGGCACTTTTGTTACTCACTTACTTTAGCCAAGTAGGTCATTCATTGAATCAACAGAGTTCTGGCGAGAACAAGTTTGGAAGCCAAGTCCAATATATGTGAGGTGTCAAAGAATTTGAATGTGAAGTAAAAAGACAAGATTTTCATAAACATAACACAGTGGCAGCCAACCATCACTAGTGATATGTTGAATTAGCACCTGCCCCAAATGCAAATAACAGTATTTCTGAATTAACTGTTTATTAGTACTACACTCGTGGATCAATCACATACAATGAGTGTTGAGTTTTTGTTGCAATGGTAGTGAAGGGGTTTATACAAAGAATCTGTACATAAGAATGATTAAGTTGTTGGCCCTGAGATCTGTCAGTGCCAAACCTTGATTCAAGCATTCAATTACTTTCTAATCCTTGCAGTCGTGTGACTTTTTAAAAAAATTGGAGAAAAAGAAGTAGTATATGGTTTGGTGATGGTGTTTATTGCCTGTCAAACTGTCGTTTGCAAAGGGACAAAATATTTATGTCACATGATTATTGTTCTATGGATGAGTATTTCCTTTAAAAGTATTTTGGTATTTTCCAATGGGAAAATGGTGATAAGGAAAGAGCGATCTTGAATCATTCTTAGAACCCTTTTTTAATACATTAATCAAACTCTACTGCTTTGTATATTTGTATAAATAGTTGTAGTGTACATATTACATACAAAACGTAAGTTGTCAAGAATTAAACTTCAACAAACGTGTTCATGAAACTTAAATGATAGTACTGAAATGTCCACACTGTTTTCAAATAAGTACATGTATAGCATTCAAAAGAAAACAAACACAGACATAGTGTCATCAGGATTATTCGTAATAAATCATACAGTGTTTTGTTGCCCTGATTTATGTTTGAGTAATGCAACGGATACAACAAATGAGCGCCATTCGTATAGAAAATAGACATAAAATAAAAATGTTCAACTGTTTTCATGATAAACATTCAAAGAAACAAACACAAACATAGTGTCATCAGGTTATTTCGTCATAAAATACATAGTTTGTGTCGTTGTTACCCCCGATTTCTGTTGTAATAATTGATACAACGTAAGGAGTGGTTTGTCAAGTCCCGCCATGAAACATTTGTTTGAATT
>JZLH01S0210871.1:48800-63805 GCA_001188425.1 Eucidaris tribuloides
GAGTTTGCTTTTCTAGTCCCTGTCATCCGAAATGATGATGAAGCAATAATAATAATAATAATAATAATAATAATAATAATAATAATAATAATAACAATAATAGGGATTAAACAAGGTAATGGAACAACAGTTCAAGAGAGGACATATGGTATAAACTGTAAAGGGTGATTAGAATACACAGGATTATTCAACTGCAGGTTATGCTATTTGTGGGGAGTATTTGCTGTTACCTGTTTTATCTCATATCTAATTTATCTTTTCTCTTCAGTTTGTGCATATTAAATTTCCAAGGATTATGAACCGTAGAATGCGGAGTGTGATAATTTCAGCCATTTGTTTGCCATTAAGTGCTTAACGCAGGATATCAACTGACGGTAGATGTCACAGCGAAGTTTTGTTAGCCTGCCATCGTTGTTGAGATGACAATCCAGCTGTCGCATCTGTCAGCATGGGCCTATGCCAGGTGTTGCGTTGTATAAAGATCTACAAAGTATGTCGTTATTCCATCCACCAAAATCACTACATCTCAATCGTGAAGGCGGACTATAAAGTTATATTTATTACACAATGCGACAGATAGTTCAACAGCCTTGAAGCTGCTACTGTTCACAGCCACAAGAAAGCCACGTGAAGCCTGGTAATGGAACGGCACCTGACACACACACACTACACACATATGCACACACACACACACACACACACACACACACACACACACACACACACACACACACACACACATACACACACACACACACATACCCACACTACATTAGCTACCTGGGAAATACTTGAAGACAAGTGTGAGGCTAGACAGACATGTAAATTTTGAAGATTCAGTTTACATAAACCCCCAAGGACATACCCTGTATAATACACGTATGTTGGATAACCAAGTACATGTACTAACATCTGTAAATATCAAAAAATTGTTTTAAGTACATCCAAACAGTGTTCCAGACTTTCAGCTTAATACCCACCAACACACACACACAAAAAAACACTATGGACTCTACAAGCCATGAAAATATAGATTTGTTCATGTTTTTTATTTTTATGTGTGACATCAAGTTGCTACTGTACAGTATTGTAAAGAAACACCTGTATTTACTTACACAAGCACCTCATACACAACATACCTCTCAACATACACAATGAATAGGGATTACACAATACATACCAAATTAAGAGGAAGTTGATTATGCATGTAAAAAAGGTTCTTTTCCTTGTTCTGATCTGAATGCGACGGAAGTGATACAGGTGCTGGTGGCAGAAGAGGAAAACATTTGTGTGATTGCATTCAGAAAAATAGGAAAAAATTATACTGTAGTAGTTCCTCATCTTCAGTAGATCAGCAGTGCCTTATCCTGTTTCATCCAGGGATCTAGAAGTATTCAAACATATACAATTGTAGTGATATTATTGATGTTTGCAAAAGAGGAAAATGATTTTGTGTATTGATTTACAGTAATAAGAAAAATATACTGTAGTAGTTCTACATCTTCAGTAGAGCAACACTGCCTTCTCGTTGTTCATGCAGGGATGCAGAAGTATTCATACTTTCAAAGTTGTGAAATTATTGTTCAGAATATTTGCAGACATGATTTGAACTCATCTTTTTGTTTCATAGAGCTTGAGGGGGGGGGGGATTAGTTTCCTTCATAATTAAGTTGAGCTGAGAATTTGGTTAGAAGTAGATGCAAGTTCCCAGTGCAAACAGAACACTAACTTTCAGACAACATTGTGAGGTTGCATGTATAAAGAGGAGTCCAGACCTCTTGATCGGATATCCCTAATGTTACCCCCACCCCCTCCCCCCTCCCCCTCCCCACCCCAAAGAAAAAGTGATTCACCTTTATGGTTACTAATGGTTATGGATGTTCCATACTGTAATTCTCACAACCAAACATCAAGATTCATTGCTCTCTCTTGTTTCCTCAGGGCCACTTCTTTCTGCGATTCCATTGATGGTCTGTGGTATTTCTAACAATCACTAACCATTTTATTTTATCACTAAATAAATTTAGGGCAGATAGTTCACAAAGTTGACCGTTGGTTTTCCAGGAAAGAGACAGTCATAGATTCCTTGCCGAGAAGTGAACTAAAGTTTGGCTGTACATCTGGCTGGATTGTCATTTTAAAATCCTTCAAATGAAGAGATATGAAAGCATATTCATCATGTGTTCTCTGACAACATGAAGTGTAAAATGTTGTGGATTTATATTGTCTAAGCTTAGTTCACAAGGATGTCTGTAGTGCTCCATTACCATGCATAGAGGGTGTGTCCAATTAACCTTTGAGTGACATGTAACAAAGCATTGTTTCAAGAGTTTGTTATAGAGTGACTCTTAAGATCTGAACACTCTGACTGTTAGAAGTGTCATATGTTGATAATTTATTATCCCCTGAAACAATTATAGTGAGGACATGAAAGAGTGACATTTTCTCTCCAGTGGGGTTAATTTGGATACACTTTTTAGACAAGTTCCTATTTGTGCCGGATATGTCTTTAACCCGCTGGAAAAGAAATTGATTTCAGTACATGTATAACATGCATTTTGCAGAGACCCTAGCACAAAATATGTGTGTCTCAATCTTAGTCTCCAACGGGGTATCTTTAAGACCAGTTTAACAGTATTGGGCCACAAGTATGAGATAATTATGGGATTTGTGATAATTCAAAGTATTCAGTTCCATGTAAACGTGTAGTTCATGGGAATTGGCCGATAATACAAGGCAGTGACCTACATGTATTATCGGTTTATAATGATAAACAAGCTAATGGAGCAACAGTTCAAGAGAGGACATATGATGTAAAGGGTGATAAGAAAAAGGATTATTCAACTGCGGATTACGCTATTTGCGGAAAGTATTGCTGTTACCCATTTTATCTAATTTTTAATTTATCTGTCTTCTTCAGTTTGTGCATATTAAATTTCCAAGAATTATAAATGGTAGAATGCAGAGTGTGATAACTTCAGACATTTATTTGCCATTAAGTGCTTAACGCAGGATATCAACTGACGGTAGATGTCACAGCGAAGTTTTGTTAGCCTACCATCGTTGTTGAGATGACAATCCAGCTGTCGCATCTGTCAGCATGGGCCTATGCCAGGTGTTGCGTTGTATAAAGATCTACAAAGTATGTCGTTATTCCATCCACCAAAATCACTACATCTCAATCGTGAAGGCGGACTATAAAGTTATATTTATTACACAATGCGACAGATACGTTAGTTCAACAGCCTTGCGGCTGCTACTGTTCACAGCCACAAGAAAGCCACGTGAAGCCTGGTAATGGAACGGCACCGTACCCTATGTACACCTCCATCCGGGGGAGATGCTATGGGAGGGGAGGGGGGTGGCTGCCACCATGTGGCTTTCAAAGTAATGAAATTAGGGGGGAGGTTAGTGTTATTGGAAAATTTTGCACGCAACCCCCCCCCCCAAAAAAAAGATTTCCCTGTCGTAGACATACCGAGGCACCATGGCATTAATGTGTTGTTTGTGTGGTTTGGCCCAGGATCCGGTTTCCATTTTCGTCTCACACACCCTCTCCCCCCTCCCACCTCTCACTACAAGATTTTACCCTGGTGCTGCCCCTTTACCCATCACAGTCGTCATGGCCTATAATAGCCAGGCATCTGTCTCACAGAATACTTATTTATAATAATGTGAAGTTGGGTTTACTTCGCGATGTGATTCATGTTGCGACGGCTTCGGCCGGTGCGACATTAGCTTTTTGTGAGTCATTTCTGCCGCATCCTCCTGTGACTCAGGTGATAGAATGTTCTGACAGAATCTGGATTTTTATGTTTAATCACGTGGGTTGATTTGGTCGGAGGATAGAAACCCCCGTAGGGTAGGGGGAACAGACAGGGAAAAGGGATTACGTAGATGCTGTTTATAGCTACAGCCAGGCAGTATATGTCTTTTATGTCTGTTAGCTTGGGTGGGCTTTATGACATCTGTTATGAACTGTATCTGACTGATGTACTGTAGGTCTTGGTTTTAATATCTAATATTCTTGCTCCAAAATAAACTTGAAGTTCTTCTGCAAATTAACATTTTTCTGTTAACATTATGAACCATCCTGTAATACAGCCATAGGTGTGAGGGTACTCAGGGTCATCATCATCCATTACTATCTATTTCCATAATCGAGTTTTCTTTCTGAAGTGTATTTAGTACTAGAAATTACCAATTTGTAATATGTTTATCACCTGCTGAGTTTGTAGTGTTTGCTTTGCTAGTTCTGTATTGTACTTTCTTGTTTATGTGCCAATTACAAACAAATTCCTCTCCCTTAAATAGATATCTGAACACTCTATATAAAATTCAAAAAATAAAGTGAAATGACAGTGGCTGACAGAATGAAATTAAAGATGAAATATTATTTATCATCAGCTGAAGGATTAGTAGTTTGGAGCTGATTATTTTATGAATACCTGTTGTGGTATCTATCTCATATTAAAAGAAAAGATTAAAATCAAAGTTTGCTCAAGATTTGCTTGTGACTGATGTACAACGTGCAGCCAGGTTAACATTTGTTCAGTTGTTAATAATGTATAATCTGCCACCCGTTTAAATTAGTAAGTACACAGGACCACACAATCAAATTATACAGAAATTGTGATTTTCAATATTTTGCAGCATTCATATATTTCACACCACTTATTTGATTATGGTAAAAGTTCTGTGCAATATAGTACGTACATGTATATTTAGATACTTTTGTTTCAAGTTGAAATATTCCTCATGCCATCAGCTCTGATTTCATTTCATTATTTTTGTTACATCTTTATTACCACTTAAGTCCTCCATTTCTTTTATACCGTAAATGATATATGCTCTCGGTCATTACTCCCATAGATTTTATTGCCCCAATGTATTGCCCGATGGTTAATCATATAAATAGTCTCCATACTGATAAATCCTGACCACAGTGCAGTTGAACTTTTCACCGCCAGGGAGAAGGAATGAAGCATCCAGCTTTAGCTTGGTGGAAGAGGCAGGGAAAGGGGGGGGGGTTAAGAGTGATGGTGACAGCTGAAACATTAATGGAATAGACTGTTGCACATTGTTCCCTCCCTGTTTTTATGAAGTCTTATCTATACATCTAACTCATGTCGAGATTTCAAAAGAGTTAAATAAAAATTGGTAGATGTTATGTGTTTGAAGAGTGGGAAAGACTACATGCATGTGTGTGTCTGTGTGTGTTTCTGTCCGCCTCTGTCTATGTGTCTGTGTGTGTGTCTGTGTGTTCCCCTGTGTGTCTGTCTGTACCTGTGTGCTTGTGTGTGTGTAGCTGTCTGTCTGTGTGTCTGTATGTTTGTCTGTGTATGTTTCTGGGTATAAGGGATGTACTTGGTGAATGTGGGGGTTGATTTTCTTTGGGTTGAAACATAAATTTTACCATTTTCTTATGTCTTATAATTTCAAATATATATTCTTAAAAATCTTTCTACAACAATGACACTACAAGTCATATTTTTTTCTCTCAACATTGAAGTTTACCAGGAAGATGCTATTCAAATGCCTATTCACTTGTAATTTTGATTGATTTTTTTTTTTGATCAGTAAATTAATTTTGTATTGTTTCTTTTCTTCTCTCTCTGTCTCCCCCTATCCAGGTCCATTCAAGTCCATGATGGGATTTCATTCCACCTTCAATGACATCACTGGAATGCAGAATAACGTGGCACAATTTAAAGCAGAGAAGTGCAAACTCTTCACAAACGTGTGAATAAAATTTGTTAGCAATAAACGACAAAAGGACATGTCCAAGTTCTAGTCAAACAAGGTGTGAGAATATGTACAAATGAAATCTAGTGTTATAATTATTTTTTGAGAAAAAAAGAAAGTACTTTGAGAAAAGAAAAGAAAAAATGTACAAAAATAAATGAATAAAATGTCTGAGAAGGAAGTGAGTAACTGTTTAATACTTCTCTTTTTGAATAACTTGAAATTGGACTGGGAAGAGATGCCTCAGCAATGGGAAGGCAATTTGAAAATTAGAATGTGAATTTCATTCATTTGATTAATTTATTGACCATTATTGATTCAGAGTGTCGTGATATGTGCTGCAAACAGAACACGTGGGTGTCTACTCCACAACGAGCAGTACTGGAGTAAAACGTGAATTCCTGTGGTGATCGTCATCATCATTTAACCAAATTTGCAGTAGACGTAAAATGCCATTAGTGGATACCCGAGCAGTATTGGAAAATTGGGCCAATGTGATATGATATGCATCCAGCACTACAGTGAATGGACAATAAAGACTGTTTGCAAGAAATGTATCTGTGGAGCAGTAAACCTGTGATACCTCAAGTCATCCTTGAGTGCAAATTATCTTGGAGATTGGTTCACTGGATACACCAGCAGTACTAGATGAGTTGAACCTGTGATGTGACAGGCATCCATCATAACTGATCTAAATACCGCTGAGCAAGTACCAATTAGTCATTTTGAGTCACACAATGTTCAAGTCACTTACAGGTTAGTGACATGATTGGGAATAAGAACCAAATGAGTTGAAATATATACCAACTATACAACAGCTGGAGTGGATCTCGCAGCTGAAAGGAATTGTCTCTAATACTTAAGAAGAATCAAGCATAAACATAGGAGTATCTTAATTTTATCAAGGCACGATAAAAATAGGACCCAGAGAGAGCCACACAGCAGGTTTGCCTGCCACAAGGGATATTGACATTAGTTATTTTAGAATGAGTCAACGTTTGACTACAAGGTTTTCACAGGAGAATCCTTGCACAGTTTACTTGATTTTAGAGTAGTTTCAGCCCAAATTGAGGACCAGTCTACACCCAATCATGTCATTTACCTTTAACCCATTGGAGACAAAGTACAAGATATCTTGGGCTGGGGTATGTGGAAAACGCATAGTATATTGAAATCAAATTGTCTCCAATGGGTTAATAAATCAGACTTAAGAGGGATGGAAATAAGATTGCAAATAGTTATGATATTTCATGCTTCAAAAAGTGTGATGTGAGAGGGATCTATTAGTGTAGGAAGACTTATGTGGTTCAGTGTGATGAGATATCAATCAGTCTATGTGATGTGCATATGAACAGGACATGAAGATTCAGTACTACCATGTGATACACTCCCAGTTTTCAAAAGGAAGCAAGTGACAAATCACTCAAATTTGAGTCATTTATTGCTTTTTGGAATATCGTAAGTATACTGTACCTTCAGGCAAAATTTGAAGTAAATATAGTCAGGACATTGAAAGATATTTCAGTCAAAATGCTGTGTTATTGCATTGATGGCAGTGTAAATGACAAAAACAAATTTCTTATTTATAAGGAATGGCACTTTTGTTACTCGCTTACTGTAGCCAAAGTAGGTCATTCATTGAACAGACGGAGTTTGGGACGAGAACAAGTTTGGAACCAAGTCCAATTATATGTGAGGTGTCAAAAGAAATTGATGTGAAGTAAAAAGAACAAGATTTTCATAAACATACACAGTGGCAGCACCACACCAGTGATATGTTTTGAACATAGCACTGCCCCAAATGCAAATAACAGTATTTCTGAATTAACTGTTTTAGTACTACACTCTGAATATGACATACAATGAGTGTTGACTTTTTGTTGCAATGGTAGTGAAGGGGTTTATGCAAAAAATCTGTACATAAGAATGATTAAGTTGTTGCCCTGAGATCTTGTAGTGCCAAACCTTTATTCAAGCATTCAATTTCTTTCTCTAATCCTTCAAGTAGTGTGACTTTAAAAAATTGGAGGAAAAGGAGTAGTATACATGTATAGTTTGGTGATGGTGTTACTGTTGTTGGCAAAGGGACAAAATATTTATGTCACATGGTTATTGTTCTATGGATGAGTATTTTCCTTTAAAAGCATTTGGTATTTTCGAAGAAAATGGTGAAAGGAAGAGCGATCCGATCATTCTTAGAACCCTTTTTAATACATTAATCAAAACTCTACTGCTTTTGTATATTTTTTGTATAAAAAGTTGAAGTGTACATATTTAAGACAAAACATAAGCTGTCAAGAATTAACTTTCACAAACTGTGTTCATAAACTTAACTGATAGTACTGAAATAGAAAATAGACAATGTCTGACTGTTTTCATAATAAGTACATGTATAACATTCAAAGAAACAAACACAGACATAGTGTCATCAGGTTATTCATAATAAATCATACAGTGTTTTGTTGCCCTAATTTCTGTTTGCAATACAACGGATACAACAAAATTAGCCATTCGTATAGAAAATAGACATAAAATAAAATGTTCAACTGTTTTCATGATAACATTCAAAGAAACAAACACAAACATAGTGTCATCAGGTTATTCGTCATAAATCATAGTTGTGTTTTGTTACCCCGATTTCTGTTTGTAATATTGATACAACGTAGGAGTGGTTCGTCAGAGTCCCTCCATGAACATTTGTTTGAATTCAAGATCAATATTGAATCAATCAATGTGTGGTACTCATGTAAATATTTATAGAAACCAGAAGATAGGAGCTGGAATAGTTTGCTGCAGAGTAAATAGTTAACCAGGAGTGTGTAGGATCTGTGCATATTGACATGAAGAAATGAATTAAAAGTATAGAGCTCTGTAAATGTACAGGCTTGAACTTTGCTTGCAAAATTAATAGGTGTCCTCGCTGGAGAGTGTGCAAATAGTTGACAAAATACCTCTTTTTTAGATAAATAATTCCAATGATGTACTAAGAAGTGTCTGAATGGTCAAGCAGGCAATAAAGAGCAAAGGATGATTTAAGGTGATTTAAAGTTGTTTCATAGAGAACTTTGGTATTTGGTATTTGCTCCAGGAAATAGCTATGGATGTAAATTTTTCCTATTTGGATTTGGGGGGGGGGGGTGAGTTTTTTTTTTTATGAAAAGAGAATATTTGTGTTATCTGACAAAATGCATTCGGTGGGTTACCTTCTTGCCTGATAATGAAGAAAATATAATTCAATATGATTAAGCCACAAATAATTGTTTGCAAGCCTGTATTCAGTCTGTCATTTCAATCAGTATTCTTATCTTCCCAACCAAGTTGGCATAAGTTTAGATTTGTTGCAAGTATTTATTTAGCTAGGTCAGTTTATCATTCCATATGAAGTAATTATGTACTTTTGTAGATTAAATTTATCGTAGAATAAATATTTGTAGAGGAAATTGATTTCCTCAACACTATACTAGTTATCATGACATGAAATGAATAAGGCCAGGTTAGATTGTATCGGTACTTCTTTTGTTCCCCAAACTACAAAGAGTCCAAATCTCATCTTTTCTATAAATAAAACTCAAAATATTGAAATGTGACGTCCTCTTTTGTAATTAAATTTTACATGTGACTTTCTTGTCAGCGTGCATGAAGATTAGTGCCATATCATTTCAGTTATTTCATAAACTTGTCAATCTACTATGAAAACTGGATGGTTTTCTCAACCTACAAACAATATTTGAACTTTCTGTTCATGAAAAACTATATTCCCTGACACTGTGCTGATTTCAAGGTAGACTAATATTTTGGCTCCACAATCACAACCACTGCTTAATGATCAAATATTTGGATTACAGCAAAATAACTTGAATTCTCTCATCATACTTGTGTCTCCTTGGAAATACCTATAATACTGTGATTGTGTTTCTGCTGCAAAGTGATGTAGCTGAAACCGGAAAATCTAAAATGGGTTTGGGTTTTCATGGTCATTATCAGCTGGTAAACCTGTTCTATACAGCACTAATGGACATCCATGTACAAAATTTCAGCAAAGTAGAAAGTTATTTTATTGAAAGAGAAATATTCAGTTTATGTACAACATTTGTAACATGATTACTATAGAGATATTCAGTGTGCTATCCTCCGAATTGTACATCGTTGGCCGTCCACATTTTGTATGCTCATGTCTCCCACCCAAGGCAATCCAGACCCAAACTGTTTGTATAAAGGATTTCTCTTGAGTATATTCTGAAGATTCTTATGAAAATATGTTAATTTTCCAATCAGTTAGATCTACACAGGTGTCTGTGCCACTCCCTTATGTTCAGTAGTTCCGACAAATGCACATATTTGGAACGGCTACTGTCGTCATGGGGAATATCACTTTATCTTCCCATCAGACAATGCAGTTCCACATACATTATGGCAAAGCATATCAGTTTCACAGAAATATTAGTGCTTGAAAATTTGCCATGTCTACTATGACCTAAGAAAAAATGCTTAACAAAATTTAGCAAAACAGATCTAGGGTGTTAAAGTGCTGCTGCATTCTGGGAGGAGATTGGGGCACTCCACAGTAAGTGATATTGTCATTTATACTGTTTGTAGTTTGAAATCCACTTACCCCCACCTACCCTCCCCCCCCCCAAAAAAAATTAAAGCGACATACAGAATTTGTTACCGCTCTTAAGCATCCTAATAAATGTGTGTTTTCTGTTTTTCATGGTTGGTGCCCCCTCTCCCCCCCCCCAATAAAAGAGAAAAACAAAACAAAATAAATTAATAGTAATTAAACATTAGATCTCATTCACTTTTCAACGCACTATAATGACTGTCTAATAAAATTAGTAGTGGTATGTTATTTAGTGTAGCATGGTATTAAACTTAGATCATTTATCAATGATCTGATGCAAGGCACTGTGTATGCAATTCGTCTCTTGATCAGTATTTTGAAATCAAAAGCCTTGACTCTCTGCAAACCTTGAAATGAAATCCTGCTTCATCCCAGTGGTCAGATAGTCATTAGGGGTCTTACAAAAAAAAATACAACAATACCAAACATTTGTGATAATTGTGGATAGGAAAAGGATTGACTCCCCACCCACCTTATCTGTAAATAAAAAAAGAAATGACAAAATAACAGAAACCAAATTCTGTTTATGTAGACATCATTCTTTCCTACATTTTTTCCCTGCCAAACTGAGCCTTTCTTCCACTTATTTGCGTACAAAGTGTGATATGATTTGCTGATTTATGAAAGCAGTATTATTTTCATGAGATCCCTAGTTTATTTTGTGCATCATAGAAAATAAACATATTATTTGGAGAAAAACACACAGACACTAACATGCACACACACACACCAACAAATACACAAATACACACACACACACACACACACACACACACACACACACACACACACACACACACACACACACACACACACACACACACACACACACTCACCACACAAACCACACACACACACCGACAGACGCTACATTGTGGGGGTGATTCTTATGTGCAGTTGGAGTGTTCCATAATAGAGTATAAAAACACATAGTGGTGATGATTTTAATCCTCACAATGGCCGAAAATTACGGCCCACAATGTAACTCTACTTAAACATACACCCACAATGTACCTCCTGCACGCCCGCCCAACATACACAGACACACAACACACAAAACACATACCCATATCATTAGCGCAGTAAAATATAAAAAAAACGGTTTCATTTAAGCACGCCCACTGTGTTGTTTTAAACGTTTAAATGTTTCATTCTGTGCGGTGACCCCACAATGCCCGAAATACGCCCACAATGTAACCTCATACTTAAACATACACCACAATGTACCTCTCTGCACACTCACACCACACCACAACACACACACACATTCACACATGCACACACTCACAAACACACACAAGATCTTTGTGAAAAATAATTAAAATACCCTTTATAATTTTTCCTTCCTTTTGTGCTAGTCAAGAAGCATAACTATCAGTTCTTAACATCCATATTTGAATTGTTTATTGTATTGACAATGGGGATACTCCCTATAAAATACGGGCTGTAGGCAGGTGTGCATTCAGATGGTAGTGATATTTTAGTTTTGTTGAACTCCATTCAGTACATATTTACATGCAATTATTTAAAACCTGAACATCAGGGGACAATGTGAATTACTTTTCATGTCCATTTTATTATGAATTTTAGTTCTCTGTGCCATTCAATCGAGTATTCCAGGCTATATTATGTCATTCATGTGATGTGCCTGCTACTTGAAAATTTCAAGCCACACTATATTTAGACATTAAAGTTAAAGTTTGAAACAAAAATCAAACATTGTAATGCCATTATCTTCTGAAACACTTTCTTTGCAGACAACGAAATCACGGCGCAGTTCAGAAAAGTTGATAATATGATCTAACATCCACTTTCTGTGCAATGAATCTTGTTTGTAGTATTTTCTGATAAGTACTACAATACTTTTTTAAATGTGACCCTGCACACAGTGCACAGCCAAATGAGTGATAAGTCGCAAATATTTACCTTTCAGATCACTGCCCTCAGTAAGGGGGATCTAATTCTACCTCCATGCTTAGATGGAAGATTCCTAAGCTTGATAGTGATGTATGACGTATGACGTACCACACACCCAAATGTAACATTGATTGATTGCGTAAAAGCAAGAGCCATGAAGCAATACTTCAGGAGTGAATGGGAGTTTGGAGTTTGAAATGAAATTTGTTTTCAGGTCAAGTGTATGTATCATTATATGTAAAGGGCATATTCTGTTTCAGATTTTTCATTAGAATCTATTTGTTATGGTTTTCCAAGAGGATAATGACAACAAAATATAACTTGTCATGAAATCCTGTAGAACAAAACGTTAGAATATCATCTGTTGATATAAATAGATCTTTAGTTGGGTTAATTATCCGATATTAATATCAAGTATCTGTGCAAATAATTGTCACCCAGGCATTGCAGAATTTCCTATTTATGGGTTGATATTGTCTGATTAAGATTTCATTCACCATTATGAACCACATTTGTCCCTTCAATCAGTAGAATCAATAGATATAGAGTTATCCATGCCATATTTCTTTCCGATCAGTATAGAGTATTCTTGTCTCAGGAAATCCTTCTTGGAACTAAGGCTTTGAAAAGGAAGTGGTCATATCATAAATCTCTCAACATTGATGTGTTATTAGGCACATCACACAATCCATTACTATCAGAAAACATAATGTAGAACTGTGGAGTCTTGAAGTTTGGTAAGAATTGGGTTAAATAATATTTTTGGCTTGCCTTTGTTCTTTCAGTTTATTCACAAATTTAAGTGCTCTACATTTGTCTTTGAAATCCTGTCTCGTTTAACATGTGATGAATCCAGAAATTACAAGAGGTTGGTCCTGGTGGAGGATCTCTCCAGTATAACACAGTGGTTATCTGGTGCCAGTGAGCAAGGGAATAAAAAAAAGAGGTATGAAGAGTGACCTGCAGGTATCTTTCAGGTCATCTACTCATCATCTGGTTGTAACTGGTACAGAAACTCTGTGAGTCTTACAACCATCTAGCTTTGAAATGTGAAAATATGAATATTTTCACCCCACTTGTCTCTCTGCCAGCTAATGTAAACGTGTTAAAGGTAAAGGTGTTTGGATCATAGGCTTGGGTCAGAGCTAACATCCTGCTAAGGCATGCTCTCCTTAATCCTTGGACCATATCACACCTGCACTAAGAATGCATCACCTCCACTCCATGGAGAGTATTCCCAGCCCAGTTTCCATTAAAGCTCAGTGACATGATTGAGAGAAATAAAAATAGAAGGCTGCACTACAACTTTGTCTGTTATTAGGCATACTGATGGACATTATTTTAAAATGAGTCAACTTTTGGCTACAAAATTTTCACAGTAGAATCCCTGCATAGTTTACTTGATTCTAGAATAGTTTTTACCCCAAGTTGAGGACTACCCCCAATCATGTAATTTACCTTTAAAGCCCTGAAGCCAATTTGCTTGCAATGAAATTTCGTGTGTTCTTGTGTACTCATTATATCTCTTGCGATATTAGAAAGAATTATAATGATTGACAAAATCCTATCACTCAACTCAACACACTACAAGTTATTAATTGGCTGGTCAACACCCCAATTATGGTGCTATTTCAATCACAAGTTGCCAGTAGTAACACAAATTGGACGGCCATTAGATTTGTTGTTGTCAACGAAAGAGAGGATGCAGATCCGAGTTCCTGTGATTGTGCGTAAACAATTAAAAAACACCAAATGAAACTGAGAATAAAAGTAATACTTCTCTTGAATTTTTAGATGATAAGAAACATCATAGACACTGAAACTAACTTTCCCGCCCTCCCTCAAACACATTTGTTTCCTCTGTATTCAGCTATTTGCTATTCATGAACTTTATTTCCAAACTTAAGTGGTGATATTTCAGTAATTATGTCCCTCAATTAACGAGCGTACAGTTTAATTTGCGTGGAAATAAGGGATAATTGTTGTTTTGATAGATACTTCACAAGTGATGTTATCAAATTGTAAATGTTTTGTGTACAAGATATTTTTGTTTCTAAATAAGATTATTCTAAATATCTTAGTACTTTTTTGAGGGGAGGGGGTAAGAGGTAAATACATTTCCATTTTAGTTTTTTCTCTTCTCAATTCTAGGTCATGGATCAAAGTATCATTTATAATGTGTCACCAATATGTTGGTGCATATAAGATGATCAATCTCTATCATTAACCCCTTGGGGACGACGGGCTTGTACAGAAGCCCAGAATATTGCACACTCAAAGACGACGGGCTTCTACAGAAGCCCAGAAAAAATGACAGAAATTCCGGTAGAACAAGGGATAAACGGTAGAGTTTTACTTCTAAATGCATCTGTCCACAAAATCACACATTTCTGACAAGTATATCAGTAAGAAAATAAATATTCTGTGAAGAATTTTATAAGAAAACATTTGTTTATATTCCATTCAAAGTCAACCACATGATATTTGTGTCGTCTCTCAATGAACAACAGTGCTGTATAGCATCGAGCCCAAGGGGTTAATGATGCATAATTACAATAATGTGATAACATAATTACATGATATGATCACAGGTGTTTACTAGAATTAGATCCATTAGATACATACTACAAGCACAACCTTCAAAGGGATGCCAAGATGTAATTGCAATAACAGTTTTATCACTGGTCAGTCAATTTAGAAGTAATCACACTTTGTTTGCTGG
>JZLH01S0210871.1:65134-79370 GCA_001188425.1 Eucidaris tribuloides
ATGTTAACCAGAAACTGAATTGTATTGCACTCATGAGTATAAGCTTCCAAAACTGTATCGTTTTCTCTAAATATTCAAATGTTAGTGAGACAAGACCTTTTAACTAATTTGGTTGGTTCAATTTGTTTTTTCATTTTACGAAAAATATTATTTATAGTCATGGGGAAAAAATGTATACTTATTTCTGTATTCTGTAAAGTACATGTACATTACAAGTAGTTCCTCTAAATATTGTTAACCCACTGCAGACAAATTGATTCCAATATAACACACATTCTCCATAGATCCCAGGCTGAGAAATCTTTTTCTTAGTCTCCAGTGGATTAAGACATCAGATTGTTATATTTTGACCATTGTCCGTGATTGTGGTGATTATAAAACAATGTTTTGTACTTTCATGTTTTATACTAGTGTTATGTTTCCTATTATAACTGTAAGAGAGCTTGTTATGTAAATTACTTTGTTATGGGGTAAAAGAGTTCAAATTCTTTTCCAACCATGTAAAAATACCATAGTTTCTATCTTTGAATTCATTCATAAATCATACACTGATACAGTCAAAAATGTGACCAATACAGTATATGACTGAGAGATGCCAATTTACACATCCCAAATAAAAGTGGGTGTTTTCTCATTTTGCCTAGTTATTTTGTAATTAAACAGTCCATTTAATGTATGCTCCTACTTTTTGTAGTGCAACAGAATTGCAGAAATGATGGCATCACAACAAGTTTCAGGTCCATTTCTGTTACCCTTTTGCCAATGCAGATCAAAAACCCAGTCTGTCTTAAAAATGACACGTATATTTAAGTAAGATATTTTGAAAAATGTAATAAGAATAATGTAATTTCATTAGAGATTCAGAATGTAGGTAATATGACTTAAGTTGTATTCAATGTTTTATGTTAGTCAGTGCTACATGTAGGTACTTTAAATGATAGTACTTGAAACCAGCTTGTACTATGTATTCATATTGTTGAAAAATTAAACTGTTGTACTATAAAATTTTGTTGAACAAGCAATAATATGATATTCATAAACTACCATAGTACTTTGTCCAGTTAATTGGCTATTATGTGTCTGTAAGTGCCTTGTTGCTTTTGTGAATCAAGATATTCATATTGATTTGATCAGAATGTCCTGAGAAAAGAATGTGGAGCAATGCATAGACAGTGAATATTCATATGGGGAGTCTCACAGTTCCAGAGTTTATAAATAATTGGATACCGCATGCTATAAATACACAAAAACAATAAAGAATGTACACGGCAAACAAACATCGGGATTTATTTCTGGTCTGAAGCTCGCTAATGCAGTGGAATGATCTTTGTGTATATCATCAAACATTAATGCACCAAACGATCAACAAAGATTTAGCGACTTATCTGTGCAGAAAGGACAAGAGCGGAAATAGTAAAAACTGTCCTCTCTAGACAGGTGACCGTACAGGTTTATTAATGGGTAATTCCATAAATTAGGGACCCAGGTTGTGACATTTTTGGTGTCCCACTTTCTAAGGGAACCCACATGTTTTATATGGCTCTGAGTACAGATGCAAATAGTGGAGTAAGATTTCAAGGTGATTCTACACATGATATTGCAACATCATGCTTACAATCACCTTTAAATCTCAATTCACTATTTGCATTGTTATTTCAGAGCTGTTAAAAAAATGTGGGTTCCCAATGTAAGCAGGATGCCAAAAATGTCACAAAACTGGGTCCCTAATTTATGGAATTACCCTAATGTATATTTTCTTGACAGGGGATCAGGTTTGAGTGTCCTTTATCGGCAAATGACCCTTTTCTGAAGGCATCTTTCAAGTTCCAGAGAGATTTGATGATATTACACACAACTATAAGTATAATGTTCATATCATGTAAGATTTCAATGTTCGGCCTTTCTTGGTTTAGAACTACAGAGTACTTTGTCACAAATTCTGAAGAGGCCATACATGATGAGATTGCTTTGTCACATCTCTAACTGTTAAGTTTGTACAGTATGTATTTAAATGTGATTCAAGTTTTGTAGGCACCAATGTATTTCCTTGAATTCTGTAAATGATTTAATTGGATTCATATTAAGTATACATTTTGTGGTGGAGAGAAATTATCATTTTTTAGGGGGTTTAGGGGGAGGGGAAAGTGGGTCCAGTGTAAATATGTTTTGTTACAAAATGATCTTGTGTTTTCTTGTAGCTGTAGTTGTACTTTAATTCATATCATTCAATTCTTAGAAATGGCATTTGTCAAATTGGCAGAATGTTTCATTGTTGTAGTTGGTAGTTTTGACTGATACAATCTTATAGCGTAATCACTTCTGATTGAGAAAGCAGTTTCATTGTTAATATATTTTGGGAATATTTATTTTATTATTTTGAGGCAAACTGTATACTTGTGGCATTGGCGCAGGTGAATACATTGCATTTTGTTTGTAAACCTTGTACATAAAAGTTGGACATCTGCTCTTCAAAGTTGACTTTCTTCCACAAAAGGAATCATAATTATGTTTATTTTTCGATCAAAACGCTGTAAGCTTTGGGTAAGATATATGAAAATCTACAAAATTAAAATAATGAGAAAAACAATATTTTCATGCATTAGTGGTAATTATGATTCGTAATTCTATCGCCTTGTGATCAGTTTTGTGGTCAAATGAATGTTTGGTGCTGGTAAATATTGTATGAAAATAAATAGAGATATAAAAGAGATTATGGATTTTTAAATGAGTTTGTTTTTTGTTTTGTTTGGTATTAGAAAATTCCACTTTGCGCAGGTGCTTCAAAGCATATTGGAGGTTGTTGAAAATTAATGCAGAAATATATATGGAAGGAATAAAATGGGACAGAAGGAAATATGGTGTATTTTCTGTATCTGTGAGGCTTTTGATTAGTGGGCGTGGCATACTTTGTTTCTGTGAGACGGGGATGGTTGTGTGATGATGGTTTTGATAATGGGTCTTAGCTGTTCCAGGGATGGGTGAATTTATGGTATTGGTAATAGTCATATCAGCAAGATGGTGGAGGGTGGTGATGATGATGGTGTTTAATTGTTAGGGGTGGGGGATGTGCTGGGTGGTGTGGTCCGGCCTGGAAAGATGGAAGGGTGGGTGTAGCTTATGGTTTTGGTGGATGGTGGTTTTATGGCGATGGTGGCAACTTGGGGGTGGGGGTGGTGGTAAAGACCTTAAAATCAGTATAATAAAACTTTTTTAAAGAAAGAAGCACAGTATTGTTCAAGAAATAATGTGAACTTATGGTGCTGCTGTTGCTTGGCAATGGTGATGGTGGTGAGATGCATGGTCGGTGAATGGGTGGTGGTGATTGGTGGGTTGGTGGTAGTGTTTGGGTATTGGAGAGTGTTGGTGGTGGTGGTTGGTGGGGTTTGTGGTAATCTTAAGAAGGTTGGGGTTTTTGTGGTTAATAGTGATGAAGGTTGTGAAAGAGGTGTGTGGAGGCTGTGGTGGTGGTGGTTGTGGGTTGTAATTGGCAGTTGTGGTGGATAGTTTGTACTGGTTGGTCTCATGGTGATGGTGCAAACGGGTAAGGGGTGGTGGTAATGACATTAAGATCAAGTATAAAACTTTTAAAAGAGTGAAGCACATATTGGCGGAAAATAATGTTGAAACTTGCGGATGGTGGTTGGTGGTGGTGGGTGGTGGTGGTGATGTGGTGGTGGTGGATGGTGGTGGTGGTGGGTGGTGGTGGTGGATGGTGGTGGTGTGGTAATTAGAAGTGTGGGATTGGAGAACCTATGGTGATGTTAGTGGGGGTTGTGGTAATGCTTAAAGGTTGGGGGAGGGGTGATAGCAATGGTGATGATGGTTGTGATAGTGGTTATGTTGGTGTTGGTATTGGGGGTAATGGTGGTTGTGGTGGTGGTGGCAGTGGTAGTGGTGATAGTTGTATTGGTGGTGGTAGTTATGGTAATGGTGGTTCAGGGGTGGGGGTGGGAGTGAAGGCAATGACATTAAACCATTGTGAAACAAAGTGCATATTGCTGAAGAAAAATATATGAATTGATGTACCGCCCAGTTGCATTTGAATGCACTCTAGTATCACACAAAAATTGGCAATACATGTGTATTTCATTATTTAATGATTTGGGTATTCTAAAGTGCGCGTTGACAGTAGTTATCTGATAATTTATGCAATGCCGATCTGAAGCAGATAATTGAAATTAATCTATCATTCACAAATTGCGATCAATCAATCAATCAAACCAAAAGTCGAGAAAAAATTCACCGAAAAGCTTGTGGGGAAAGGGGAACGGAACGGACTTGGCGTGAAATGGCGTGAAATGGCGTGATATCCTCTATAGAGGGCAGTATTCCACATGAAGCAGAGTGGGTGGACGCTCTGATATGAAACACTAAGGCAAATTCGCTCTGAATGGCCTGTTATTGCAATTTTTCATGTAATTGTAAATGATCTGTCATGAAGTTATATCATACGTTTGTGATATTTGTGATTTGGTTGATTATGAACGAATAAACAATATTAGCAGGCCTATATTTTATAAGAGCGCTTTCAAAGAATGTCCGTTATATCAATACGAATGTCCTGCGATGTATTTATGAAAATTAGTTAGTATCATTGCCTACGGACATTACGATACCTTTAGTTACATTTATTACTGAACAATTATTTCATATTTCCTACTCTGTAAGTATGCAATACAGGAACAATGTATGCGCGTATTTGATTAAAAAAAGTGAAAGAATCTAGAGAATCACAAAGAGTAAAAAAATATAAATTAAGAATCTTTCACAGAAAGTGGGATGAAGATCTTGTTGTCTTTACAGTAAAAATGCACGAATATATAATTATGTTCACAGATGAGGTAGTCTGTTTTGGAACTTTACTTTGTGATAGGTTTGAATAATTTTATTTCATACAAATATGAAATGCTGTAGTTTACTTGCAAATGCAAAAGTGCTATTCAATTATTTCAGTTGTTTTTATCCTTTTTTATCCTAAACACGTAGAATAAAATGAACTGATTATTGCTATGAAGAGCATTGTCTCGAATTTCATGAGAAAAAGATATGAAACATTGGGATTACATCGATACGCATTCCTTTACCTTATTTCTCGTTTACAAAACATTTGAGGGGGTCGGTGGAATATAGTGCTAACCCACAAAAGTGTCATTTTGAGATAATCGATTTTTAGAATTTGAAGGAAAAAAATCCATAAATCACAGTCTTTGGTCAGGTATCTTGAAATTTAGTCAAATGAAATAATGAAATATTAAAAAAAAGACCCTCTGTGAATATGGAGAACGAAGATTAAGATAAACTTGTACGTTTTATGTCATTTCTGACATGAAATCAGTTAGCAGTGGCTTAGCACTATATTTCTCCTGAAATTAATACAACAATCCCATAGGAAATTTTGTCATTCATCAGATTTAAGTTTTATTCACACAACTACCACTTTATCGAATGAGTTGGATTCTTGGGGTGCTTCTAAACATAAATTTACACAAAACAACAATAAATAATTTTTTACTTTTCAGCATGAAAATAGTGCTAACCCACAGGTAAAAAGGTGAAAAATTGCTTTAACATTTGCAATAAGTAGACTTATTATATATTATGACTGAAGTAAATTCGTACAAATCTGATAAATCTTCTTGTTTTACCAGCTACCTGTATTTCATACCGAAGTTGTAGAAATTGCCAACAAATTTGTCGCTCTAAAATATAGGATGAATATAGTGCTAACCCACAAAGTACAAACATATTGAAAACATCTTGAAAATTGTGGCTTAGCACTATATTGCTGCCGAAAAGTTGATACTTTTTTCGGGGAAAAAAGGTGTCAATCTTTATTTACCATGCATCTTATTGGTTGAATTCAAATATTATATTTTTACACAAGGTAGAGTGGTACCATCTTATTGGTCGAATTCAAATATTATATTTTTACACATAAAGTAGTGGATAAGGATCATGAAAACGTGTGTAACTCAGTTTTCACAAAAGTGAGGGTTAGCACTATATTCCACCGACCCCCTCATTTGTATGTTATACATTTATTTTAGGTCTCATTCTTGTATCATTCGTGTTATATATATATTCGTTTCGATTTTATTTATCAATTCAGTTGCTGCTATTATGTACTTTTATTCCCAATATATGCTTGTTCAATGTTTATACATAGCAAAGATTAAATCATATCATTATAAAAACTTTTATAATTAAGACAGAGAAGAGCACATACACAATGCTGACGGATAATACTAAACGTGCCGTCCAGCGGCATTTTAATGCGCTCTATTATGGTACACAAAATATAAAACTTGACAAAAAAATCGTATGTTTCGCCACATTTATTAACAATTGAAATGTATTGTAAAATACGGCTTGATATGACATAAGGAATAATCAAAACGTTTATAATCATTTATTTTCCCCGAGTTCGTAGTCTTCATGACATAGTGACCATTACGAAATACTGGTCTTAAAGGGAATTAAATGGCAAGATTGGAAGTAGTCCTCAATTTAGGTCACAATGCTCCCAGATTTAAGTATACTATTTAAAGTTTCCGCTGTGAAAATTAGTACATAGTCCTTACATATTTCCTCTTTGTTGTTCAATTATTATCAGAAAATGGTGTCGTGATGCAATTTCTTGTGTAGCTTTCTATGGGTTTAATTCCCATCAGGGTCGGAGATTAATTCAGTTTGGGTAAAGTAATGCTTGTTACTCCCCAAGTAAACATTTTCAAGAACAATCTTTCCAGCCTGAATATACACTCTGGCTACTACATGCATTGGTATACGTTTTAACTCATTTGGTTCTTGAAGCAGTTTTTTACTTCTCCCAATTATGTCACCGCGCTTTAACTTTCCATTCACAAGTGGCAAACTATAGTTAATACGCAGTTATAGGTGAAAGTGTGACACACTTTGTTAAGATCAGTTTATTAAGATGCATGTAAATACAGAAAAATGGCCAAAGAATTCATAGAAATAAGCCGAAATTATTTGCAATGTCTTGACGACACAATATAACTTACAAAATAGTAGAACACTAATATAATGAATCATTAAACTGTAAACGTAATGTTTTAGTATCTAGGTCATAATCTCGATTTTTAAAAGGCATAGGCCTATGCACATCGTTTTAATCCACGTGATATAATTTCTTGCAGTTTCTTCAATGATCGGTTACGGGATTTGACATGTGTATAAGCGCTTTGAGACAATTTGAAAAGGTGGTATATAAATGTTGGATATTACTTTACATTCTAAATAATAAGGCACAATTCTATACAAGTGGCTTTTACCCAGATTTTTTTGTGTATTTACTTTCATTAACATGCTTTATATGCCTTTGTTTAACTACCCAGTTTTACTACCCTCCCATGTCACTTTCGATTGTGTATGATTATTTATTTATTTCAGCCAGTATATGACATAACTAGGGGTAGTAAACTGTGCAACTTGAGGATTCTACTGTGAAAATTCTGTACAAAAGTTGACTCATTTTAATAGAATTACCATCAGAATGACTTGTGACAGAGACAAATTTGTTATGTAGCTTTCTATGGGATCAATATCTCTCAGGGCACGAGAGAAATTCAGTACTAGTATGTTCATGCTTGATTCTCTTTAAGTAAACAAATTCAAGACAAATCCTTCCAGTCAGGAGATACACTCCAACTGGTATATAGACCGGTATATCTTTCAACCAGTTTGGTTCTAGAGACATTTTTTTTATTTCTCAAAATCATGTCACATGCCTTTAAAGGTTAATGATATGATTGGGAACACTTGAAAATGCCTCAAGAACCAAATGAGTTGAAATATATACCAACTATACACTAGCAGGAGTGGATCCCCCAGCTGGGAGGATTTGTCTCTAATTTGTTTACTTAAGGAGAATCAAGCATAAACACAGGAGTATCTTAATTTTTTTCCGGGAACGATAAAAATAAGCGCCATAGAGAGCCACACAGCAGGTTTCCGTACTGCGACTGATATTGACATTGTTTATTTTGGAATGAGTCAACGTTTGACTACAATATTTTCACAGGAGAATCCTTGCATAGTTTACTTGATTCTAGAGTAGTTTCAGCCCAGGTTGAGGACTACCCTCAATCATGTCATTTACCTTTAACTCATTTTCTGTTTTGTTCATTTAGCCTATGTGTATTTTGTAAGTGAATCAAACATTTTTTTTTTTTAGTCTTCGGATTTTTTTATTTGA
This sequence comes from Eucidaris tribuloides, assembly GCA_001188425.1. Taxonomy (NCBI): domain Eukaryota; kingdom Metazoa; phylum Echinodermata; class Echinoidea; order Cidaroida; family Cidaridae; genus Eucidaris; species Eucidaris tribuloides. Next base: position 73,353 of record JZLH01S0210871.1, read on the forward strand.
CATTTAACCCGAATTCTCACGCATGCACAATGGGATAAACCCGCTGTAGTTTCGTTCTATAAAAAACATATTAGAACTTTTATTATTCATGCTGTAAAATGCTAAAGTTAGTTACAAATAGTGAATTTCAATTTGGAATAACTTTCTGTCCATCATGTTTTGGTGGATCAGACAAATTTTTCATCAAAGTCTTTCACAGAGTATGGTATTATCTCGCCAGACGTAAAAGAAATAGCATTAAACCTACTGAAAATGTATAGAATAGCATGTTAATTGTTATCCTAATAATCTGTACTCAATGTACTCAGTCAATATCGTCATAACCAAATCATCACTTATTGATTTTTTTTTTAAAGACACTATATCACGTGGAAGACCGTTTCAAATTTCGAACTTTGCTATGCTGACATATCTGACAGCTGTTTGACTATGGACAAATAAACCCTAGAACACAACACAGTCATTGGGGACAATTATGCTGTCACTAGTGCAATATGTGCCAGATACAAATTGACACATTAATTATACTATCGCGATAGGAATTCTGCCCCGACACAGCAGTCTATGGAGAAAAGCTGAACGTCTCTCAATTTTTCACCTTTTAAAGCACTTCAATGATTGCGTTTCAGCACTGCAATTTTCCAGGGCTTCATTACAGACTTATCAAAACACCTGAGGCCTTCTCAGGCGGAATCATGCTTGTAGCTCAATTTTGTTAAACTGAAACATTGCTTATACACTGCCCATTCCTTAAACTGCATAACCATCTTGGGTCTTATGAGGCTTAAAATGTTAATACGTAGGTATCCAGTTATAGATTCCAGCTTTGCCTCACTCTTAACGCTCGCCACGAAGTACAGCCTCAATGACATTGCGTATTGCGATCCCCGTGCAGTCGGCTCGCGTGCTCCCTCGGGCCGCCGCGACGCGGCCTCGCCACCCAGACTCATTGCGACTCTTCTGGCGCCACCTGTATAAGAGTGCCTAACGACACTCAGCTCATAATTATGGAATATCTTTAGAAACACTTCTTAGAATTGGCCGATTTCCGTGAACCGGCTAATCTGAGAGATTAATATTTGCGTCACCCCAGTTGTAACACAATGTAATCTAAGCAATTTCAGGAATGCTGAGCACATATTTGTAGCGGCCGACTTCGCACACTAAAATTTGTGTTAATAAAGACGGCTATTCGTCGACACTGGTTTTCAGTTGATTTGTATGTTCGTTTTAGTGTTGTATGTGTTGTGTGTGTTGGGTCACGTGGTGTCCGCCGCGTTATAAGACTTGCTAACAGACCAATCTGATGTAATTTAAATATACGTACGCATTAGCATACAAATATTAGCATTTCGGAGGTTTTGATTTTTTGAATTACTTTAATTCAATACCTTTTTCATGATTTTTGTGGATTTAAAACATAAATAAATATGTAATTGTTATTGCGCTCAAACGTATTTTAGTTTTTAATTTAGTCATCTCAGGAAATCCAAAAGTTGCTTCCTTTTTGTGAAATAAACACTTGTCTTGAAAATTTTGGACGATATAGGAGAAAAAAATTTCAATTTTGCTGTACAATGAGATGTCGACGTTAATCCAAGAATGACATTCAAAAGAGATAAATTGTTTTCTATTTACACCGAAAAAATATATATCATGCAAAAATATATAGTGCGAGAGGTCTTCTTGTATACATACAGAAGTACTGAAATAATTTCAACGGCTTTATTCAACTGTTCTCACGGTTAATCTACTTTAAACAGGAATGGTGTCTCGAGTGTTAATATCCTGATACACTGGCGTTTCGTCCATCGAATAGTTCGGATCTGTCTTGAAATCGGTATTTACATACGTAACCTCATCTGCAGGCGTCGCCTCTTGACGCTTAAAGTCAGTGTTCACGTAAACATTCTCCGCCGCCTCGGCGGTCGACGGTGGGGGCGTTACCGTCTGCATCTCGTACGATTTATTGGCATACGCAGACGGCACAACTTTCCCGGAACGACCCGATTTCTTTCCGTCAATTCCGTACAGAGGATTGGACATATCTGATTTAAACACGTGGTTCCTGGATTGTATTGTCTCCGGAACTTCATACGAATTATCGGTATTACGTTCATTGGGAGGTTTCAGTTTTAATTTTTGAACAGAATCCAGTGTGTTTCCTTTAACGGTCAGTGCTTGGTACGGTTGATCTGGGGCGCTCTTCCCGGGTAAAGTGTAAACACCCTCCCCGCTATTAAGTCCCTGATAAGCGCCCTCTCCGCCAAGTCCCTGATACAAGGGTGGTGCCGTGGGTGACACAGTTCCGTGGGGTGACACCGTTCTCTGAGCCATCGGGCCCACCACGTTGTATTCGTAGTCTTCGTCGTCTACTACTTTAGGTACCGATGGGGAAGGTGGGTTGTCCTTCGGTTGCTTTCTACACCTGTAGTGACAGAATTACAGATTCGTGTTTATTCCTAAGCTTTTCTTCATTACGTAATACAGCTGCAAATATGTCTTTCATCAATTCTTTAGAGATCCGTTCTTAATTTCAAATTAACAGTTAAGTTCTCTACTTCTCTCATTATCCATTTCGTTTTGAATTTCGACTGTCATACCAATTTTTTCCTCTGTGTATTCACTAATTTCATTTGATACCAGAATACTTTTTTTTTTCCTGACACAAGATCCGTTATTCATATTTTCATCCTAATTCGCGCTTCCTTTCAACTTTGTCGTAAATCTTAAAGCCCAAGCAATTTTGGTAGATTAGACAGATTTTTCGTCAATCTTTCACAAAGTATTCTATTGAACCCCAAACATCAGAAAACAACATCAAACCTACTTAAAATGTTTAGAGAGACAAATTGTGATGTTGAAATCATCGGAGAGTAGGAAGCGATATGTACATCACCTATATTAAATTTTGAGTCTTTCCCAACATTTTGAGAGTTTCAGAGCTAGCCATTTTCAGGGAATTAATAAATCTCTTATTTGCACTTAGTGTATTGTTTTAAATTATCCTTGTATTTTGTTATATTTTGGTTATTGGAAATCGAAATAAAATGAAATGAAATGAAATGAAATCATACAGGTCTACCTAAAAACATGATTGCAAATAATTGCATTTTTTACCATTTACCAAAACTATACTTCTTTTAGCTTCGCATCATCCCAAATTTCGTTTGATTAGAATACCATTGTTCTATGAATCTTCATACTTCTTACCTGCTTCCAAATAAGACCACGAAAATGATAACAGCAACAAGGACACAAAACACAGCAACTCCCGCTGATATTGACACGATCTTGACTGCCAAATGAAAAAAGAGAAAAACATATATTAAGTTAATGAAAATGACTCACACAATCATTTAAATCAATTGAATACTTAAAAAATCAATCAATCAATCAATCAATCAATCAATCAATCAATCAATCAATCAATCAATTATCAATCAATCAGACAATCAATCAATCAGCCAATCAATCGGTCGATCGATCAATCACTCACGCAATCAGCAAGTAAATAATTAATTACTAATATTCAAATTGTACATCAAGTGATACAAAATACTTGAATAAAAGAAACTCATGAATAGAAAGCAACTAATCACTCAATGGTAACCAACCAACTGTGTACATGATTTAATAAATGAATGAATGAATGAATGAATGAATGAATGAATGAATGAATGAATCAATCAATCAATCAATCAATCAGTCATTTAATGAATAAAAAATAAAATAGGAATAAGTAATTTTAAAATTGATATCACTAATACATGATAAACATACGTAAACCAATAAATAATCTATTGATCAAAATGGCAATTAATATTAAATAAGTAAGTCACTGAATGATACACCAAACTAATAAATAAACAGTGAATAAAATAAAAATAAATAAATAAATAAATAAATAAATAAATAAATACATACATACATACATAAATAAAATAAATAAAGAGATAAATAAATAGACAAACACATGATTTGGCAGAAAAGCACTTACTCATTTTTGAGGCAGCGTTTGACTCATTGAAACCTGCAGACTCTATGGTTGCCATCACTGTTCCAGGAAAGTCAGAGCTGGAATTTACTGTCATCCGCGTCATACCGTTATCTGTTGTGCCATAATCTGTTGTCTGGTGGTTAGTTGGAAGAAGAGTGGTAGCTGATGTTGTAGCCATTTCTTGGGTTGTAGGTTTAGTAGTCATTCGCCTTCGAACTCCTTGTGTTCTGGTAGACATTGTCATTGGCATCGCTGCAAGAGGTACAAGTTGTACGAATATAGAACTGAGGTTACTTAATTTAATAATTAATAATTTCTTACCAATTTGATTTTAAGACTCGTTTTGTTTAACGTATAATATGACTAGAATCATGGCATCACTGTGCGGGTGGATGCGGGGTCACATCCATCTTCAAATGGGGATTTAAAGACAACTTTAGATAATGGTTTATTTTTAATTGGGTCCACGTGTTATATTTGAGAAAACGCCCTTTTTTCTCTGTATGTATTTTTTTTCGCGTCGTCGGCCCGCTGTCCCCCGCTTGTCAGATGCTGTTTGGATGGGGAAAAATTTGTTCTTTTTGCAGGCTAAAGTTTTTCGTCGTCCCTGCACCCCTCCCCATTCAAAATGGTCTAGTCACGCCCCTAGTCTCGATTAATTGGTTTAATGACTCTGTTGTTAGCTGGTGTCCCAATAGTTTGCAATCGTCATCTTGTTTTCTAAATTGTCTGTATCAATAACTGGTTTCCGAACTTGTCTCTATCTTCAAATGGTTTCCTAACTTGCATCTTTATATCGTCAACTTGTTTTCCAACTGGCCTCATCAACTGTTTTTTTCTAATTGAACACACTGCCTGGTTGTCTAACAGGCCTTCATCGTCAAATTGTGTTTCTACTGGTCTCAGTGTCGACGTCAACTGTTTGTTTTTTGGACTTGTCACATTCGTCAACCTTTTTTTCTAATGGTCTCAGGTCTCAGTCGTCAACTGTCTTTTCCTTACTGGTCTCAATCGTCAACCTGTTTTTCCTAATTGGTCTCAATCGTCATCCCTTTTTCCTAATTGGTCTCAACGTCATCTTTTTTCCCTAATTGGTCTCCATCGTCACCTTTTTTCCTAATTAGTCTCAATCGTCATCCTTTTTTTTTCCTAATTGGTCTCAATCGCCATCCTTTTTTTCGTAATTGGTCTCAATCATCATGCTTTTTTCCTAATTGGTCTCAATCGTCAACCGTTTTTCCTCACTCATCTCAATTGTCAACCATTTTTTGCTAACTGGTCTTGATCGTCAAATTGTCTTTCTAACTGGTCTCAGTCATCGTCAACACGTTTTTCGGACTTATCATAATCGTCAACCCCTTTTTCCTAATGGTCTTAGGTCTCAGTCGTCAACTGTTTTTTCCTAACTGGTCTCAATCGTCAACCTTTTTTCCTAACTGGTCTTAATCTTCAGTCATTTTTCTAATTGGTCTCAACCGTCAACCTTTTTCCTAACTGGTCTCCATCGTCATCCGTTTTTCCTAATTAGTCTCAATCGTCATCCGTTTTTTCCCTAATTGGTCTCAATCGCCATCCTTTTTCCCTAATTGGTCTCAATCGCCATCCTTTTTTCCTAATTGGTCTCAATCATCATCCTTTTTCCTTAATTGGTCTCAATCATCATCCTTTTATATTAATTGGTCTCAATCGTCAACCGCTTTTTCCTCACTCGTCTCAATTGTCAACCATTTTTTGCTAACTGGTCTTGATCGTCAAATTGTGTTTCTAACTGGTCTCAGTCATCGTCAACACGTTTTTCGGACTTGTCATAATCGTCAACCCCTTTTTCCTTATGGTCTCAGGTCTCAGTCGTCAACTGCTTTTTTCCTAACTGGTCTCAATCGTCATCCCTTTTTTTCCTAATTGGTCTCAGTCGTCATCCTTTTTTTCTACTTGGTCTCAATCTTCATCCTTTTTTCCTAATTGGTCTGAATCGTCACCCTTTTTTCCTAATTGGTCACAATCGTCAACCTTTTTTT
>JZLH01S0210883.1:37871-50353 GCA_001188425.1 Eucidaris tribuloides
CGTTAACTCATCAGATTGTACTGATGTCACCTTGATGTAAGATTCCATGCTGACAGTATCACTAAGAGCATACACTGTTTCTGAGAAGGAGGGTGTTGTTGAAGAGGCAAATGACTGTAAACTGCTAACAAACCTAAAGCTCGAAAGATCAATTACTGAAGACATCAGAGGCACTGTTGATGAGAGTTCTGTGGGTGTGCTGGGCAGTAGACTTGGAGATGGTATGACAATTTCAGCTGAAAATTCAGAATACGACTGTGAACTGTCTGAAATCATTGAATGGGTTGCAGAAGGGCTAGAGGTATCACTTGTTGACATAGTAAATGTTGCCTGAGAGAAACCGGAGATGAGTAGATTAGTCACATCTACTTCTGATGTGGACATGGTGCTGATCCATGTTTCTGGTGATGAGGTTGCCACCATTGTTTCCACTTGGGTTGCCAACAATGAGCTTGGAATAAGTATGTCACTTGGTAGACCCGACTGAATGGTGGTTGTCAAGCTCACAGTTTGTGGACCAATTGATGTTGTAAAGTCATAGAAGGGTAAGCTTGTTGAACTCTCAAAGTCATAGACGGGTAAGCTTGTTGAGCTCTCGAAGTAACGAAAACTTGCTCCTGTGGACAATTCAGAAGAGAATGTGATAACTGTTGGTGATGAGGTTGCCACCATTGTTTCCACCATGGTTTCAATGAAGGAGCTTGGGATTATTATGTCACTTGGTAAACCCGTCTCAAACGTAGTTGACAAGCTTGTAGTTTGTGAACCAATTGATGTTGTATAATCATACATAGGTATGCTTGTTGAGCTCACAAAGTCAAGGAAACTTGTTTCTGTGGACACTCCAGAGGTGTATGTGATTACTGTTGATACCTCAGGCAGGTTGATGCTTTGTGTAGCATTGGCAAGTATTTCACTGGTCACATAAATTTCAGAGGATTCTGGAATTGAAGCTGTTGCACTAACACTGTCACTAACAGAAACACCAGTTGTTACAGTCTTGTATACATCAGTGGTCGGCAAGATAGTATCTGATACTAAATACTGGCTGCTTAGTTCTGTTCTGACGACAGGCAGGACAACAGTTGTATACTGTGATGCTAATTCTATGTTGGACATAACTGTTGATGGACCAATTGTTAGGGTTGGAATGGCAACATCACCAGTAGAGGTTCTTGAGTAGTCTCTTGATAAAATTCTGGTTGTCTCAGGAATGAATAATGTTTGTGTTGAATCTGTAGATGGGAATGATACATCATGTGTTGATGTTGGATGTACTGTTTCTGTAGAAGATGATGGATATACTACAGTGGTTGGTATGATATCAGCATCAGAGCTAATTGTTACTGTCTCATATATATCTGACAGTGTAACTGTCTCACTATCAAAAGATGCACTCTTTGTTGATAGTTCTTGGGTGGTAGAAGGCAAAAGAGTGGAATTCATTGTTTCAAAGACTGACGACAGTAATGGGGTACCTGACAGTAAGGGAGTGGCACTCATGAATGTTTCCGTTTCTCCCAGCAGTGTCACATACACATCTGATGAAGGGAGCAGAGTGTCTGTTATGAAGTATTCACTTGAAGAAGAAGCAAACAGCAAATCACTGGTGACGGAGAAAATTCCAGTAACTCGAATCAATGATGAACTGGCAGGAGTGGAATAGAGATACAAATCACTAGAAACCATTTCCGTGTCAGAAACAGAGGATATCACAATGGTATCGGATTGGAGATCTTGGCTACTCACAAGGTAACCCAAGGATGTTTCGCTGGGTAAATAAGATGACGACAGCTGCAGTGGAATTTGTGAAGGAGATGATGCGTATAATGAAGGCAGAATTTCAGTGCTCAGCGTTAATGTCTCAAAGATTTCAGACAAAGTGAATATATCAGTAAGTATGGCCTGGCTTGTTGGTACAACAACACTGGATGGAACAGGACTGAAGAAGACATCACTTGTGGCTTGAGAAAGGTTAGCAGATGACAGAATCATAGTTGTTTGGATGATTGGACTTGTTATAGTTTCTGCTGATATGTCCCAGTAAGAGGGAAAGGGTGTTTCTTCAGAAGGTCTTACAGCTGATGGAGTTGGAATGAATAGATCAGTTGTCCCTGATGTCTTTGCACCGCCTTCATCAAGACTAGAAGATAGCAGTACTGAGTATGTTGACATGATTCCACTTTCTAGGATAACAGATGGCATAGATGTATCAGTGGCTAAGATTTGACTTCTTGATACAACTGCAGTGGCAGTAGCAAGTAGAGGATCAGGTGAAGTAAGTGTCCCCAAGACAAAACTTCCTGTAGCTGGAGTTGAATCAAGGTCACTTGAAATTAATAGAGTTGATGTTACAAACACTTCAGATGATGGCAAGACAGCATCTGTTGGCATGATATGGAATTTTGAAGATGCTGGAAGGTCTATTGTACTGTCAGGCAGGGTTCTGCTTCTGATGAAGGATGCACTCAAACTTTGTGAAGTCAAACTTGGGGTGACAATAGGTGTTGAAGCAAAGTACAGATCACTGGTGCCTAGCACTGTCTCATATCCAGTAGATGGAATGATTGTATTACTTTCTAAGTATTGGCCTGTTGATAAATCAGGGAAGATGGTAGAAAGGATCACTTCAGGGGGTGACACTGACCCGGGGAAAGACATGTCTGCTGGAGCACTAACAGAGGAATATACATCTGCTGTCAGTAGTGTAGATATTGTGTCATATATATCACTGCTTCCTTGATAAAGTGCTGAGGTTTGTGTGATTGCTGATGGGGTTATAAAATCCCTGCTCAATGTTACTGTATAATAGACCTCAGTCAAAGAGACATTATCAGTTGAACTCGATGTTCCAATTGAAGAGCTCAGCAGTGTAACCATGTCAAGGAGACTGGAAAAGAGACCGGAAGAGGGTTCAAATAAAGTTCCTGAGATGTAGGTACTTGTGGGGAGTGTGGGTGTTGGGAAAAAGTACATATCACTTGATAAACTGGGTGTTTCAAACAGAGTGGAGGGTGTGCTAACATCATCACTTTGTAGGTATTGGCTTGATTCCTCTTGGACAATGGTAGACAGCACATCAGATGAAGCAAAAGAACTAGCTGAAGGATACTTTGTTGATGGGGTTGGGGAGAAAAACAGCTCACTTGGTAATGGTGTCATAGTAGACTCATAGACATCAGAAAATGTTTGGATCATATCACTATTCAGTATTTGGCTTAACGTTTCTGGAAAGTAAAGGAAGCTACTGTCAATCATAGACACATCACGGCTACTGGATGATGCATTTATGCTTGGTTGAGCAAGACTTTGTCTTAGTGTGGGTGTTACATCAAAGGAAATATCAGTGCTTATCTCTGTCGTATAGAGAGTATCACTACCAAGGTGCTGGCTTGATAATATTTCAGAGGTGATAATAGAAACAAAATCACTCAAAGTAGGAGTACTGGTTACTTGACCCGAGACTTCATCTCCTTGGGAAAATGGAGAACTTCCTGCTGATGGAGTTAAACTTTGGTATTGGCTAGATGGCATCACAAACATTGAAGTTGACACAATTTGTCCACTTGACTCCAAGACAGAAGACATTGTGACTGAATCATTCAACAAGTACTGGCTTGATGGTTCCCCTCTGATTGATTGACTAGAAAAGACATCAATTATTGATGCAGTACTGGTTTCGTAAAGATTGTCAGAGATGATGCTTGTAGATGGAAGAAGCACGTCCTCTGACATGACACGGCTTGTCTGTGTGGCCGCTGATGAACAAATTATAGGAAGACTAGGCAATTCAGATGGCAGCGGTGCATTGGCGATACAGCTTGTAATAGAAGAAACAACTTCTACAGTACTTGTTTCTCCTACTAGATTTGTTGATAATACTGGATTGGATTCTAAATTCATAGTACTTTCCTCAGGGACTCTAGTACTGTGGTTAATTAAGTAAGTACTTGGTTGCAATACACTGATGGGTGAGTTCACACTGTATGACTCTGTAGATGTTGGATTGAAAAAGGCTGCAACGCTTGTTGGCAAGAAGTACTTTCCAATGTGAACATGCTCAGTGAATCTTCAAAGGAGATGGTTGTTGATAGAGGAGGTGTTGATGTTGTTTCTGAGATCACTTGTCTACTCAGATAGGAGCTCAAAGCAGGAGAGATGGTAGAACTGGGCTTCAGAGGTTCAGAGGATGCCATCTGCAAAAAATTTTGGAGACAAGATGAACAGTGGTAAGGGAGAGTAATGTAGATGATTACCGAGCTTGGGCTCAGTTATATTTTATATCATTTCAATACATTCAATCATATTTTGAAATTTGAGTTACATTCACGATTAACGAGCTTCTGTCCAGATTGTATCAAATCAATTTCAATCCAAGGTGTGCAATTGGCCACTCTGTCGGATTTCTTTTTCCACTGGAAATATATCAAATGGCATTGGTAGAAAAATTGAGGTAATAGGGCTAAAAATAAGGAAACGGTTAATAATTGCTTGGAGGTTCTGACATGTCAATATAGTATCTGTGTCTGTGATCACAGTCGGAAATGTATTACTTTCATTACCAATAATGTTGTAACTAAAGCATACACACACACACACACACACACACACACACACACACACACACACACACACACACACACACACACACACACACACACACACACACACACACACACACACACACACACACACACACACACACACACACACACACACACACACACACACACACACACACACACACACACACACACACACACACACACACACACACACACACACACACACACACACACACAACACACACACACACACACACACACAAACACCTGATGGTGTGAAAGCTATAACCACTCTTCCTTGATATCACCACCCTTGAAATAGGTCCGTCAGGGAACAATTACGTTGTAAGTGATTGTGACATTTAGAATTTTTCCTACAACAGCCGTTTCTGCTGCATTACACTTTCACAAGGATATTAATGTGTTCCTGTGCACTTACCATTAATAATCTGTCTCTACATTACTACATGTACATGCTTGCAGAAACACATGTAGATCTTTATATATACTCGAGGACATTTAGTATTATTTTCTGCACACTTACTGCTACAGTACAAGAATGCAATCTAAGTTCTACATGTATGTCATAGCAATATACGTGCAGTATATGCATACTGCATTTACATAACCTTGCACTAGATCTCCTTCAAATTATGAATAATTTATGCAGTGAATATTAGATCACTACCAAAGCCTACAATTTCACTTCCAAAGGCTGATTTATATCAGTTGATAATATATATGGACTATTTATTTTAACAAACGGTATAACGTCAAAGGGATTAGCATTCAGCACCTTAAAGGTAAATGACATGATTGGGGGTAGTCCTCAAATTGGGCTGAAACTACTCTAGAATCAAGTAAACTATGCAAGGATTCTCCTGTGAAAATCTTGTAGTCAAACGTTGACTCATTCTAAAATAACTAATGGTTATATTCTTCGTGGCAGCCAAACCTGCCGTGTGGCTCTCTATGGGTCCTATTTTTATCATGCCCCGATAAAATTAATGTTCATGCTTGATTCTCTTCAAGTAAACAAATTACAGACAAATCCTTCTAGCTGGGAGATCCACTCCAGCTGGTGTATAGTTGGTATATTTCAACTCATTTAGTTCTTGAGGCTTTTCAAGTGTTCCCAATCATGTCACTAACCTTTTAACATCTTTCTTGCTAGTTCCTCATTCTTGTTTGTTTGTATGTTGTATGTGTAATTTTCCTTGATTTTTAACTCTGATGTTTGCCACACGTTTTTTAATAAGATTTATGAAATATATTTAGTAGTATTAGTAGAAATAGTAGTATTTGATATTATTATTAATTTACTATTCAAAGTAGTAGTAACAATTATAATTATAATCATCATCATCATCATTATCATTATCATTATCAATGTCATTATCATTATTATTATTATTATTATTATATTATTATTATTATTATTATTATTATTATTATTATTATTATTATTATTATTATTACTACTACTACTACTACTACTGCTGCTATCATTATTACTATTGCTGTTATTATTACTACTACGATTAGTATCATTAGTATTATTGTTATTATTTTTACTATTATTGTTACTATTATTATTGTTACTATTATTATTATTATCATCATCATCATCATCATTATTATTATCATTATCATTATCATTTTCATTAGGCCTATAATTGTTATTACAGTGCTTCATATCCATTAAAAATTACATTCTGCATTTCATCAAACAGAATTTAATTTTCACATCCCTCTGAACTATCAAATAAAACATGTGGTACATGTACATGTAAGTCAATTGGAGTGATGCTGCGAGTGAAGGTGATACTAACCCAGACAGAAGACACAGGTTGAGATGGTGTTGCCATGGTAACATCAGTGATGACTAATGTGGAGATTTTTTCAGTTGTTATAATTTCACTTTGACTCTGCATAACAGAAAAAAAAATGAAAGCAAGATATTGGAGAGGAAGCAGGAAGATTGAGGCGAGCAGGGCAATCACATCTTGTAAGGCAAAATGAAAAATAACTGGCTGCCAGTAACAGGTAGCCCCTCAAACAATGGGTGAAGGTAGGGGGAAAATTATTTTATAAAGTACCTGTAGTAGGCGAACATTGTGGAGCTTCAAATGTTTAACAAATTGTCAAACTTTGCTATTCTGAGCTCATAGTAGTTGTTCGAATGGACAAAGTAAACACCTCGAACACAAAAATTTTGAAATTTATGCTGCCACTGATGGAGATATGAATGAATAAACAATTATGTAGTAACTCAGGGCAAGTACAAATAGCCTAGAATCCCCACACAGTAAGACCGATTTACACCAAGCTTTTAGCGCCTCGGGCGGCCCGAGGCCGGACCTAAATTGGTGTAAACTGCAAATGGAGGCCCGAGGCCCTCCCCGATTGTGGACACGCTTGGAGTGAGTCTCGGGCCGGCTCGAGGCGGCCTCGGCGCGCCTTAATTCGAGTGTAAATGGAAAGGAAGGCCTCGGCCCCAATTTAACCGCGATGTGGCGCTGTTACGCTAATACACAATGCGCCAAACAATGCCGACCGTCTTCGCGGTGTATGAGCGTGCAGTTTAAACCGGAATCCAAACCAATCAAACCAAGCAACCATCGTAACAGACATTGAACTACTACAATTCGTTTTTATCTACCATTTTTTTTGTTTTTTTTTTTTTTTTTTTCTTTTTTTCATCCTCTCTTTTCTTATACAATTGCACGAACTGCTTATGTTGACAACATAACTTACATGATATGAAAAAAAATTTGCTGTTGTCTTTCAGCAGCGATCATTCCAACATTTGTTTTTAATCGACTCTCTGAATTGTATTACGTGCAACGTGTATATTTGGTATCACGCAAAACCAACTCTAGCTTCTTTTGGATATGGAGAATCACAATAGCGGCGAGTTTGGAAAGGGGGCCTTTAGGCCGGCCTAATATTTGGTGCTAAATCACAGAACTTGCGGGCCTCGGCGCTCCAATTTGGCCGCCCCTGAGGCCGGCCTCGGCCGGCCTTATGGTCAACATCGGCCTTTGGGAGGAAATGGGCAGGTGCATCCAGTCAACTTACGATTTTCACTTTTTTGAAGCACTAAATAATCATTTTGAAATACAATTTTTTTTTCAGGGCCTCATTTTTAGACCTTATCCAAGACACTTGTACCCCTTTCATAGTGAAGGCGAAGTGGAGTTACTCCGGAGTAACTCCGGGTTGAGTTGATACGCTTGTACTCCGGACCGACTTTACACCCCCTTTCATACTGGCAAGCATCGCAGCAGTGTATCCGCAGTCGTTTCCATTGTTTACATGCGAGTTCGCGCCATTATGGCCGAATATTCCTTAACAAACGGTTCGCAAAAATTTCGCAATCAATCGCTTTATTGGTCATTAGGCCTACAAAATTGACTGCTTAATAGTTGATCTCTTGCCACGTGAGTGCTGTGTGATGCGAGTACAAAAACACAATTGAAAATACGGGGATTGACTCAAATACCATCAGTTCACGAACTTGGTGTTGGAGTTCGATAAGTTTTATGGTTAGGGTATTGATTTCGCCATTACCGATACTTTCGTTAAAAATCAGAAGTACAACTTACGTCAAAAAATCTAGAACCAAACGATTTGAACACACTACAAAACAAAATCAAACCCAGGAATTAAACTCCCCATGACTAAACTCGCTTGTGACGTTGGGACAGGAAATGTAAACACGCGCGAGATTACCGATTTAAGCCGAACTGCACTTCCGGTGCGGAGTTACTCCGCCTGTAACCCTCTTCTCGAAGTGGGTTGAGTACTCCGCTTTGAATCCGGATCGAAAAAATCTCAGAATTTTCATATTGGCCTCCAAAGTGGAGTAACTCCTTCTGGACTCCGGAGTAACTCCACTTCGGCTGTCAATATGAAAGGGGTATTGGAGCATGGAGGATTATGTAGCTCACATTTTTTTAACTGTGGTAAATGTTAGCCAGTGGCTTTAAGCAAAAATTTCATGTAAAGAAATTAATCTATTCTCAGAAAAAAATGTATTTTTCTTTTAAAGAATATTTCCCAATATTTTGGTTCATTTTTCTCTGAAGGATTTTTCAGGAAAATCTTGTAAAGTTCTAACACACACCAACAAACATTTTATTTTTCTCTAAAGGCCATAAAATTTACCGAGTCGCAGCTATTTTATTGGGTCGGTAGGGTTGACCAGAAACATAAATAATTTCTTTTAAGCCAAGCACATCAGCTTTTATCCCCAATACCTGTGTACCACAGTTGCACTATTTTAGTATTACTTTGCATGGGAACTTGGAAGAATTATCACCAAGCAATCACTGAAAACAAAACAATATGTTTTTCCAAATTTAGCAACAACATGCTTCAAGCATGGTTGAATATTATCTTTTTTTACACAAACATTGCTTTCCACATGAATATAACACCGCTTGATGATTCACCACTGCTCAGTAACATTAATTCATACTAAATTAAATGGACATGTACAGGCATGTCTTTTTAAATGTCTACTAGGATACAAAAGTCACGTCTGCAAACGGTAACTTATTGCACACATTCTCGTCAGCTATAGATACACACATGATTTGTGTTTAATCTAATACTGTCCAGTGTTGACTCACCACACACTTGAGAGGAAAATCATAACTTGGTTACGCCTAGATCCGTCACAGCAGCCTGTCAAGACATCTATGTTGACACAGACCCCATTCACATTTGGAAACTATGTGTATCAGATCATCATTCTTGTTCATACAGTAGGTGTCAATAGGACTGTTCTATAATTCAAATTTTATAGATGTTTTCTCTCCCAAGCCTATAAGCAATCTGACTAGATACATTTCCAATAATTGAAATGGACCTTGCACAGCAGTTTTTGCTACATGTATGGCAAGTCTCTGGCAAAAGTTTTCAGGTTGTACAGATCAGAGGTGGCACCATGAGGGGTGGGGCAGATGGGGTACCCCCCCCCGAAAAAACTCATTGAAATATAAAAAAATAAGAATACAGAAAGTCATGCCCAGTTTTCAAAGCTCAATACAGTAATTCATGAAATTCTTTTGAAAATTTTCACCCTCCCCGAGATTTTACCTTGCACCGCCTGGTCTGCCCCTGGTTAACCTTTTTCAGAAAGATACTGTATGCATACAATTTGCATTATGACATTAGTTAATTTGTCTCCTTGACTGTGAGGATGATGGATGTCAAAAATATATTATTCTGTTCATGTACATGTAAATATGGATACTTGCACGTAGGTGTGTGTGGGAAGTACTACAATGGAATGAATCGTCAACCATCATTTGTGTTGCCTTCCAATTATTGCTAATCACTTGTACATGTATACAAAAGTAAGTGGATTATATCTCTCAAATAAAACATACAATTATAAAAAAAAATATACACTTCATTCTACATACTGCAAGTTGTGATCATTTTTGTACCAGTATTTCCAAAAAGAAAGCATTTAAATTGGCTCAGAGATATAAAAAAAGAAAAAGCAAGAGAGCACATTGACTGAATACTAGAAAAATAAGATTTTTCAACCTATGTATTTGTGATATGTTATTGTTTGATTTCTCCAAGAAAGCATTAACTTGCCTTGGAAGCAATAACAGATGAAGGAGTGTCTGTACAGCTACCAAATGCTAGCATTTTTAAAATCTTTTACATTCAATCCTTGTGAAATTCCATTTTGTGAGTTAACAGTTGATCCATCAATATACCAACTTCATATAAGAGATTAAGAGGTGAGGAGCCTTGAAACATTACACAATTTTAGGACTTTCATCTTCCTATTACAACACTCCTGACACTCCTGACTCCCACTTGAATACAGGATGTATTCGATCTCAACATACAACAATATTATTTCAAGTCCTCAACCATTTTGTTGAATTTACAAATTTCCTGAAAACAGGGTGTATGTCAGCTACTAGAATTAATATTTCCCTTTAATACCTGTACATGGTACTGCCTTCTGTTGAATTTTACGCATCCTCAGATGATGCAGTTAATGTACTTGTGACTTGAGCTCAACTGAAATAGCTTTGTAATGCTGTGATGGCTGTTATATGGCCTCTGGTTGCTATGGTAACACTGGATTTACAGTACATAACAGAATGATTTCTAAATAAAGGTTTTTGTACTAACTATATGTAATCATGCTCATGATAGTCCTACAGTAGGCCTATTGTTTAAATGTCTTGATGTCAAATCATTTATTGCTTGTGAACATTTCAGGAGTCAATACAGTATACTACATACTATGAACTATAATATTTAACAATAATAATAATAATAATTAGTAGTAATAATAATGATAATGAAATACATGTACTAACATTAGTGCAATCTGCATGGCTGTGTGTACACAAAAGGGTTGTGTATGGTGTGTTTCGTCCAGAATTCTTTAATATGCTATTGTGACAGTAGCGGTCATATCAAGAGTAAAAAAAAAAAAAAAAACTTCTGAAAAGAAGGAAAGATTGATAAACAAGTAAATTATCAGCAGACACCCCCAAATCCCCAATTTCCAGGCACTTGGTAGTGCATACTTACAGTGACCCCCCCCCCCAACCCACACACACACACACACACACTGAGAACTACATGTAGTATGAAATTTGAAGTGCATCATGATATTTGATTTGTTATAAAAATGGTGTTGGATTTTGGTTAAGCACCAACTATATGGATTTAGCCTGAGCCTGACATTGAAGTTGATTTTTTTTCTATAATCATCATTTGCAAGTGTCATGCTTGTCTCCTTTTGGCTGATCAATGTGGGTGCCATCCCCCCCCCCCCCATTTCTGCCAAGTAATATCATATTTTCAGATGCCATGGAATTAAATATGATCCGAGAAATGGCGTTTCCTGGGCATGGGCTGCCAAACTCCTTTCAGAATTTTACAGGATATGCAAACCTGCTTGGGGTTCAATCCTCTATCCCCCACCCCCTTCCCCAATCCTAATTGTGACTCTCCCAATGTGATGTTTACAAAGCCCCACACAGAGCCTATTTCTGATTTCAAGTGACAAGTGGTGTTGTGTAAACAATACTAAACATTACTATGTGCATACAGATTACACAACAATTCAAAGTGTACTTGATTTATCAACTGGTACACATTGCTCATAGCTGTGCTTATTCTGATCATAAAATGATAACACCTAGTTGCTTGAATAAAAACGGATGCACAGCTAGGGTACACAAAACAACAATAATCCACTTGAAAAAGGGGTGGGATCTCACAATTTATACAAAGGAAATATGACAGATAGGTCTACAATGACATAAAAAGTCAGCACTGTACGTGATCAGGAGTGTTATATTTGAACATTGTTATGAAGGCACTTGGTCCTGATGATACATACATGTACATTCCTTTATAAGGATTATCTACTGCACGTGTGTACATGTACATCTTCTAAACAAATACAACCACACTACAGCACATACAGTACATGATAATTTGCCACAATACAAAGATCCAAAATGTAAATTTGCAAATTATGTCACAATCCATTATAATGCTATCTGACAGGATCTAAGTTGATTTCTTGGAGTGTGTACAGCAGCATTATTCACCTCAAATCAATTTGGAGTAGGCCTCGGCCAACATACATGTAGCATTAACTCTGAGATTCTTTTTTTCTCTCTTATGGTCTCTCCAAAGACAAGATTAGCTATTCTAAATAAAAAAAAAACTTCAAGCTTTTAGTCAACATAGAAAGCTGAACGGAAAGTATGCTCTTTTTTTATTAGGAATTCAAAGCATCACACAATTATGAGGCAATGCATTTCTTGCTTTCTTATCATGTCTAAAGTGCAAATCCTACATCTTTCTGTTCATTTACATTTTATCAACATTAGTTAAAGGGAGAAGGCGCCAGCAACT
>JZLH01S0210894.1:26678-37144 GCA_001188425.1 Eucidaris tribuloides
TAACTTTTCTGCCCATTCTGACATTAAAACAGGTAAATTTGATAATGTAACATACCTCTTAATATAGTCAAACAATCGAAATCCAAAACTTACCTAAAAATACTACCCCACATCTCCAAACCGCAACATTTTATCTGCGTTTCGTCCCTGCCAGGTCTCTAGCCTACTGAAGGCCGCTATACACCGCGCGTGCGCCGCACGACGAGAACTAGAGATGTCCGATCCTACATCCTGTCGCCGACTGGCGCAGCGGTGCGGTGACTAGCGGCCTGTTTATACCGCCGCTAGCCAACGCAGTTTGCGCACGCGCATTACACTCATACCTTCGCAAAAACATGGCGAATGTGTTGCCGATAACCACGAGACGTCACAGAAAATATCTCCCCTATTGGAAGAAGAAGCTCATATTATATTGTAACAACGTTTGTTATCGAATCGAGGTAGAGTACATTTTTGGATGTGATTGAACTCATTCCAGAGTGGTGACTGGGGTAAGTTACGGGAAACAGTGTCCGATATTTTACTTCAACCGGGACTTCAACACGGTACACTAGACGGAAATTGGTATCGACGAGACGCGACACGTGTGGGCCGTCAAGGTAAGGGTGTAGGGTTAGGGTGGGGTTATGTAGGTACGCCAACCTGCGTTGGTTTCTTTTGTCAAGTTCCGTACGCCAACTGCGTTGGTTCGTTGGTCTGTTGGTCAAATTCCCTACGACCAGATCAGTTGGTCCATTGGTCCGTTGGTCAAATTCCCTACGCCCAGACCAGATACGAATACTCCGAATCCGATAATCCGTTCGCGGTTTGTTGTTGGTTCAATGCCGATATGACTCTAAACTTTATCGCTATCAGCGTTGCAACTTCGTTGGCCGTTGGCCGACAAAATAATAGGCTGGTGTGTGGCGGGTATTCTGCAGTTGTTCCCCCCAAAAAATCAAAATTATTTTTTTAAGTGGTAGATTCTAACTCAGAACTTATAAGTTATATCTAACGTTAGACTAGTAACGTTAATTTTAACAGTTTCAAAGTTCAAGTTCAGCCTTGGGCTTTGTCTCAGTCTCGGCCAGGCATTTTTGCCGGTACACAGGTACATGTATGATGTAGTAGACTTGTGCGGTCCAAACTTGTTAACAGAATTAAAATAGGTGTAGTCTAGATTAAATGTCTGTATATCAGTGAATATTGGGTGATTTCAAGTTTGGTGTTGAAATCTGGTGTTAGTGTTGTAACAACACTAACACCAGCTATAACAACTTACTTGAAGTCAGCCTTCAGGCCTGGTCTCGGGCTTGACCTTGAAAATTATGACGTACAGTACTTCCGGAAGTTGGTGTTGAAGCTGGTGTTGAATATCGTCTGCTGAACCGAGTACTGTGGTTGGTGTTTGTGATTTACGTGTAATTTTCCATTCGTCAACACTAAACCCCAGGGACGGTTTAGGAAATTCGTGATTTCAAGTTCGGTGTTAGTGTTGGTGTTGGTCTTGTGAGTGGCAGAGCTGACATGCTCGTGTGTAATTGGCTATGGAGAAAGCTTCGCTGTGCGACGCAAACCGCTGAAAGAACCTTTTCCCCTTAAAAAATAAATATAAATCATATAAATCATAAATATAAATATAAATCATTTTATATTGCACAGGTTTTCCGGTGGAGGACTGGGGCCAGTATTGCATGGGCCATGCTTCTCCTCCCCCCAACTGCAACAGCTTACATATTTCTGGCAACACTTGATCTCCTGCATCCCCACCAGTGGCTCGTAGGTAAGAGAACTACTCCTGAAACTTCAATCATTTTTCTCAAAGTCAACTTTAAAATGTTAACTTACAAAAGAGTCAGCAAAAGAAAAGAAATAAAAGAAGGAAAAGTAGGGAGAGCCCAGAACAGGAATATGGAAGTGTCACCATTTTACTTGCCGAACATGACATTTTTACTTTACCCAGGCAATTGGGTTAGTGCTAACAGTGTCAAGCCATGCTTTATAATGTAGGCCTACTGATCTTATGCATACTGTAGGACTGACGTTGTTGTATGGCCGCTTAGGTATGTTCGTGCATTTTCTTATGACAAATTCAGAAGGTATCAGCCTGCAGCAAAATGGAAATTGTATTAAATTCTTTATTACATGTAATTAAGGGCCTTTTTTCTTTAGTTTTTTAGATCAATGAGTAACATAACAGCTATTGTAAATTGTGGTGAAACTTAGAAGAATACCCAATGCGTAAAGATTTTTTTCCCTTTAATGATGCAAAATAACAAGGAATGGTATGTTGGAACTAATAGCTTTTTGAGTCACCATGAAGTAAATTCCAACATGTATTAAATTTATAATTTTGGAAATAGGGAAATAGTTTTATATACTTGAATACTTCGTAAACCACCGGTTGATCAACTCGGCCGACCAGTAGTTCCAGTCACATCACAACTGCTAAATGCTAATCGTTTTCTATTTCATCCATCCCTCTCAGTGTGTGATTGAAATTACCATTTAATTTGCCTTGTTTCATTTTCCAGATTGGTTGCAGTCCACCTTCTCCATGTCTGGCATTGCTTGTATCTTTCTAACTCTGATGTGTACAGTGGTGGTATCTTTCTTGAACGCATGTTTTTATACAAGTGAGTACCGTGCCTTTTTGACTTCATTTTCCCAGTGCAATTTACTTGTTACTTGTAGGAGTAGACATTGCCAATGAGTACATTTAGGGAGTGCTGATTTTCTTTTTAGATGAATCATTATCAAGATTTACTTAGAACTTAAGGGGAGAAAGTAACATAAATAACTTTGAATATGAATATCAAATCACCTGTAAATAGTATTGTACATAAGTACTTGTACAGTACTTCATGAGGAAGAATGATGTTTAGAAATTATGCAGTATACAGAAGTGGTTCTTTTCAGTGAAAATCAAGATAAAATATAAGATTAGGAGAAGTGGGTGATACACATGCTTGTCTAAAGACTCAAGTTTTCAAATTTCAGTTTTCTTGAATTAAAACTTACATTTTCAATTTTCTCCAAGTTTTTACTAAGTTTTCCTTTTTCTGAATTTGAATAGTTTTTGTTTTTATAAATCAGAAATTCCTATTTCTTTTGTGTTTTATCCTTGACACACATACTTTTCTGATAATATCCCTTTATAAGATTGCTTACCATAATATGCAGCCGCTGATTTAGATTATTTGGAAACAAAACTCTCTCAATTCTAAAGACCATTTCTTGAAACAATTTCATTCTGAGTCTCTGATTTTCAAAATAATGACTTGTTTCTTTTAAAATATTTGTTTAAATTTCCGTTATACAGGAAAAGTTAAATGTTTTTGTTATGTTTACTGTGATACGCCTTTTAAACATTGTAGAAACCGTAATACCTTTAGATTAGTTGATAAATATTTCCATGACAATCAATGGATATAAATTATTGTTTGCTCTGTAATATCTCTTCTTGGACATCTTCCAGCCATTCCTCATGTCCACAGAAACCGACTGTCAGTGCTGCTGTCCGTCACACGTCCGACACGCCTCCTGCATGCCTTAGGCCACGCCCTCTTGGGGGGAGTGATTGCGTGGTCTTGCTGTAAATTGGTCGGTGGTCGCTATGTGGCCTTGACGATCCAGTGCAGTGAGGACGACGGTAGGCTGTGTCTAAACGAGTATCATCTTTTCTTGGTGCTGTTTGGTGCTTTCTTGGTAAGATGGGATAAAAAGTTTAACCTATTGCATTCTGTATATCCTTATCTTCATGGGATTTACATTAATGGTATTTTATTTCAGGAGGCAGTAGGTTAACTTGATTGATTGACTTTTTTCTGTTATTTGCAGTTGATGAAATGTGGCCTCAGGATTCATATGAATCAATTTACACAAGTTTATCAAGGCATATAAATGGCATTGTTATTCACCTTGGCGCAGTTGTTTTCTTTAATTTGCAAAATAGAATGTAGCTGAATATTGCTTGATGTGATATCTCTCCCCCTGTCATTTGTTACATATGACAAGAATGGTTAACAGTGAAAGATTTCAATCCATTCCTGTAGACCTCTTTTGCAAAAGTTTGTTAACCCTCAGTACTGCAAAGCATATCTGTGTACAATATCCAAGTCCGCTTGGCATGTAGTTTCAGCACTGGCATCAGATTTTTTTTTTTTTTTGCGGGTGGGTGGGGGTGTGCTTGGACCCCCCGCCCCCACCCCATGAAATTTGATCATGGTATGCAGACATGCTTACATTGATAAATGTTCATTTCTGACCCCCCAAATGATTTGGCTCATTATGCCATTGATCATGAGTAATGTAGAGGACTAAATATCTACATCTATAACTGGGTGTTTGCAACCCCCCGGGTTTAAATAATTTGTTATTTACAATGTAAGTACTTTCCTTTCAAATGATCAAATGATTGCTAAGGGGTTAATCTTTCTTCTCCTCAACCTGCAGGGAGCCGTTTACAGTGTCACCTACTTCCTGTATCGATCAAACCGTCTTTCATTTCCTCTCATCCAGGTAAGTGTACTGAGTCAGGCGAGGGGGTATATTGTGTATACTCCCCTTATTTCTTTGAATAGGATATTGTACTTCTAAATGGGATTAACCAATGGTTCTTTTGACTTATATACAGCCAAAAAGCTTGTTGCATCCAAATTAAGTATAATTGTGTAACATCATCCAAAATATATTTCCTTGTATGGAGGATTAAGGGAAAGGGGATGCATATTTGTATGATGCTGAGAACAGTGCCAACAAGCCCACCTGAAACTGTCTGTAGCAATGTACTGACAGCCCCCCCCCCCCCACCACACACAAATGATTAAAAAAGTGATAGAGCCAAGATCAAGAGATTTTAAAGGTAGAAATTAACCCGTTTCATACGAGATTCTGAGACTTCCATAGACTTTGTACAGGGTCCACCCGGTTCCCGTAGAGAACAGGTAAAGGCTGAGTCTTTTCAACATTCATATATTGAGTGTGATTTGATGTTTCTCTTGAAATAGTTTGAACACATTTTGGAGATCTGAGCAGTTTCCTTACTTTCCTATCTTGCAGGCTTCTTTGAATTGTTTAGCCATAGCAGCTAAAACTCACGATAAAGATTTTAACCAATTCTATTAAACTTAAACTGCAGTCGGGGAAGGTGAAGTAATCTTGAGCTACTTTATTCATATTGATTAGGTAAGTTGAGTCAGTTTAATATGATGAGAGGTTTTTAGATTGAACAATAGTTAAAACGAGGAAGATGCAATATGTGTGTTGCCAGTTTTTCAACCTCCATCTTGATTACTTTCCCTGTCAGCGGTACAATCCAATATTAATGAATTCACAACATTATTGTTTCTTCTTGTTGAAACAAAGAGGGATACTTATATTTATTGAAGACTTTGAACTGTGCCTTTATTTTTTTATTTTCGCTTTCAGCAAGTAAAATTCTTCCAGGTTAAAACCAACGTAGCTTTGCTTCTCTTCAGCAACTCACTATGGGCTTTGAGAATGAGTGCCTGCTACTACTTGCTGTATTACTTATGTGGTATGTCAAGCCCTAGATATCTACTACTAGTGTATGAGCCAGCGTGTACTTCCCAGGGCAATTACCTAACCCTAAATGAATGGAACCTTTATTTTATGTTGTGTTTATGACGGTGCCCAAGAGTTCCATTCTTGACAACATCACTAGTATGTATTGGTTTATATTCACTGAATGCAACCTGGAAGATATTTGTGTTCTTTGGTATGATGAAAACATTGGTTTATTACACATCCATCCATATTATGGATCTTATTGCTCTCTACGCATTATGTTTTATTGAAAAATTTTATGTTTTGTTTAGGATAAGACCACCAAATTCAAGCCATTGATGAATCTTTCATAGTCCTCTTCCATGTTCAAATGTAACTTAACTTCTTTTTTCCAGGTTTAGGAGTCAAACATCATACAATAACATATTCTGTTAAAATGATTTCACATTAGTAAGCCAGAAATATTTGATTGGGGACATGGCATTCATGCTGATGTACTGTTGTTAAATTGATAGGGCCCAGCAGCCGAGATTTAAAAAAAAAAGCGTACAAGGTTGTACCTTTACATTCAAGTAAAGAACACAAGTGAATGACATACCGGTATCTTGCAATCATTTTCCTTGTATATGTCTCTGAACATGCGAAAAAGAGGGGATTTTGGTACTTTTGTTGTTGTTGTCTACTTTTAATTCTTGTCCAGCTGTCGATTACCAGAGGTTTATTCAGTCAGACAATACATCTTGGATTAGGGCAAGTCCAAGATAACGTGCACGTTACGTATGGGACATTCAGAGATTTTAACCATATAATAATGATATATATAATGTTAACCCCTTGGGCTCGATGCTATACGGCACTGTTATTCATTGAAAGATGACGCGATTTTTCACGTGGTTGACTTTCAAGGGAAAATAAACCCATGTTTTCTTATAAATTCTTTACAGAATATTTATTTTCTAACTTTGTACAGGTCAAAGATGTGAAATTTTCGGAACAGACATATAAAGCAATAAAACTATACCATTAATCCAGTGTTTGCCCGTAATTTTTGTCATATTTTCTGGGCTTCTGTAGAAGCCCGTCGTCCCCAAGGGGTTAAGTTGTTTGAATTCTTTTAGTTTATCATTTATATGCATGGTATCTAGGCGAAGAATAATCATATGAAGGATGGTGACATTTGACCTTGGCAATAATATTTTACATAAGAAAATGTGTCGCGTTACGTATGGGACCACAAAAAAAATGATGTTTTTAAAAAAAAAAATTTGAGTTGAAAACTCTCTGAAAGTATTTCAGTCAGCAACTTGAAATCCAGTGTGGCAAAAGGTGCAATATTCAAAATTATTTGGGCAAAGTTTCATTTCATAAATAAAAGTACTTTTTATATAGGCACTACTCAATGTCGGAGAAGACACGTTACGTATGGGACAGTAACGTATGGGACATTTTGTCCCCCATTGATTTAATGTGGAGATATCAATATTTAAGGTTCTTTGGGCAAATTTGTATGGTATAGGGAATTAAATGAAAAACTTACACAACAACCACTTGTCCAGGTATACTCTAAGGTTATCAGGTAAGAAAATTGAGTATCTTCACCAATATGGGGTTGTATAGCCCGTTTCACAGCTATGGATGGTATACTTTCAGGGAAAAGTTGTCATTCAAACCTCTCTGTTTTGATCCAAAGTTGTTTTTGAGGTTTCTAATATGGATGAGATGGTAGTACAGATAAACATCATCTATAAATATCACAAAAATTCAAGACAAAAATTTGACACAACATTTATTCAGTAGTCCCAAACTGTAGTCCCACATGTAGCATTTCGTGTATGGTTGCTGATTCTCGTAGAGGGCGGTGTTGAAGAGCAAAATTTAGGGTAGAATTGATGATCCGTATTGTTTCTTCATGACCCATATCAAAACAAACCACTAAATCTAATAAAATTTGAGATAGAGTCAGTTTATGAAGTTTTTGATTTCTCCATTCACTTTGTGTTAAAATGTCCCATACATAACACAATGTCCCATACGTAACATTTTTTCATTGTCTTATAAAATAAAGGTCTAATCAAATTTTCAAAGCTTAATAGGGCATTTTACTTTCAAAATGAATAAATTAGAACATCCCAAAGTTCATTGACAAATAAGTCTTTCAATTTACGAAAACTTAAAAAATTGTCCTAAATTGTATACGTATGGACATCTCATGCTTGGACGGCACCTTAATTGCATAATTATATAAGCACCTACTTTCTCTGCACCCAATATAACAAGATGATAAAAGGTTCATTCCATATATAAATAAAATATAAGATGTCTGCCCATGATTAATATAGGATTTTTTCAATCTGTTCCCCAACGTAACGCTGATTTAACATTTATGGCAAATTAACCCCTTGGAATTTCATAAATTTGCATAATATGACATTGAATTCACAGATAAAACTTTAACTCTTGAGCTTCACAATGGTATTAAATATTTCTTTATTAGATCAAGTTGAAATTTTGACATCTGAGGTTACATTATCTTGGACTTGCCCATTAACATTCTCAACATGCCAATTACTAAGCGAGTATATACTGTAAAATATACTGTACTATTAATCACAATTGTCATACATTATAACAACTGGTAATACAATACTGGTGCAATATTGTTAGTTTTTATTCCCCTTCCATTGTATTTTTGTAGGTTGCCT
This sequence comes from Eucidaris tribuloides, assembly GCA_001188425.1. Taxonomy (NCBI): domain Eukaryota; kingdom Metazoa; phylum Echinodermata; class Echinoidea; order Cidaroida; family Cidaridae; genus Eucidaris; species Eucidaris tribuloides. Next base: position 34,889 of record JZLH01S0210894.1, read on the forward strand.
GTTCAAGTCCTGGCTTCTCTTCAACCTGAACCTCCATGAGCTACCAACCCCTGTGGACACCATCCGCGGCCTACTGGATGTCCGTCTGTTCTGGCAGGCTTGGATCATGGGCAGTCTCATCATTCACCTCTGGAAATTTTCCTTATATCTCTTTAAAGTTTTCAACACCGAAGTGAGTGCCCGCTGAGGCAGTATTTAAGTCTCTATTTGCTTTGATCGCTGATCTACACGCCCCTATCCGTGCTTCATTCGCCAATTTACACGGTTAAAGCCACTGGCTAACATTTTATACCACAGTCTTATGAATGTTATTAGTCATCCAGTCGCATAACTATTAGAGTATATAATTATAAATAATAATGCTGGAAAAACTTGCTTGAATGAAATGCACAACGTTTCGTCCACTCCTGTGGACTATATCAAGTGCAGTGAAGTACAGTATTTCGAAATGCTGCGTTGCCTAGTAGTGTCGCGACGCATCTCGGCGTTGTAAACGCGCATCCCTGGATGCGCACTTGTTGCGATGAACGCATTTTAACGCTCTGTCCCAGATATGAGGTAAATTGAATCTAAGACCACCCTTTTTGTTGAGTGAAGGGGACTTGACTCTTTCCCACACTGCCTCCTTAACACCTCTTCGGAACCAGTTCTTTTCCCTGTCCAGGATCATCACATTGTCCGTGGAAAATGTGTGATTAGATGCCTGTAGGTGTGTGAAAACAGCCGAATCGGGTATATTTTCCACCGGAGTGGGCCTTCGATGCTGATTCATGCGCGCTTTGATAGACTGCTGCGTCTCACCGATGTATTGTTCCTTGCAATCCACCTGGTCACATTTGATACCATATACTACATTCCTGGTTTTCTCCCTGGGGGGTCGGTCCTTGACATGTACCAATTTATTCCGTAATGTCTGAAATGGCTTGAAAGTTGTAACAATTCCTGCTTTAGTGAACGCTCTCTTTGCTCTTTCAGAAAGACCTGCGATGTACGGAATTGTTACAACGACCTTTTTGTCCTCTTTGGTTTGTGTCGCCAGTTGCGGTTCTGTCTTATTTACTTGTCTTCGTTTTTGACGTTGAGCTTTATGGAAGGCCCAGCTGGGATAACCACATTGTTTCAGCGCTTGTTGGATTTTGTGTTTCTCCCTCACAGACTCTACAGGTGCACTGACAACCGTGTCTGCCCGATGAAATAGGGTCCTGATCACTGACAATTTGTGTATCAGCGGGTGATGCGAATTGAAGTGCAGATACTGATTGGTGTGTGTGTGTCGGTTTCTGGTAGATACCAAAACTCAGAGATCCATCAGAGAGAATGTTAACCTCTACATCCAGAAAGGGTAGTTTGTTGTGTTCGCACGTTTCACGTGTAAAGGAGATATTGCTGTCAACTGAGTTGATGTGGTTGAAAAAATCTTCCTTCTCTGATTTGGTCAAAAATGGTACTAAGTCGACCTCCACTTATCTGTGGTTCTTCCTGTATTCATAAATAGATTGTATGACCCCTTAAAACATAGGTAAAGATGCCAAAAGCATGTAAAAAGACCTTAAAATGATGAAGTTATGGCAAAAAATGTGATTTTCAGGAAAACGGGCGGCCATTTTGGATTTTTGCCCTGCACACTTTTTTGTTGGACCCGAGACCAAAAATATTGTCATTTTATGTTGAGATAGGGCAAATGGAACACACAAAAAACTGTGACCTAAGTAAAATAACAAAAAAAGTCATTTTCACCTCTGTATAGCCCACTCCTACTTTAAAACAGTGAAAATCTACAAGCATTCAAATTGACCGGATTCACCTGCCCATTTCCTCCCATAGACTTACTGTGTGCAGATCTAGGCTATTTTTTTTCATCCACCGGAGTAGAAATTGTTTATTCATGCATGCCTTGCCATTGGCAGCATAACTTTCCAAACTTTTGTATTCTTGGGTGTTTATTTGTCCATTTGAACGCTACTATGCAGCTCAGATATCAAAGTTTAACAATTTTTTAAATTGAAGCTCCACAATGTTAGCCTATCACTTTAATACATATGTCTCTTGTACATTTATATCATTGTCCGTCGTGGACCAGAGGGTAGTATCATTGCCCCTCCGCCCGACCCCCACTAGCGATCTCATGATGTAGGATTCTTAAAGGTAAATGACATGATTAGAGTAAGTCCTCAACTTGGGCTGAAACTACTCTGGAATCAAGTAAACCTTGCAAGGATTCTCCTGTAAAAATCTTGTAGTCAAACGTTGACTTAT